>VZRN01001879.1:1519486-1547328 GCA_013397935.1 Dasyornis broadbenti
AAAAAAAAAAAAAAAACCAACAAACCAAACAAAAAAGAACAAAACCACACAGACATACGCAGATGAGACTGACATGGCTGGTGACACAGATGGCCAAAGACAAGGTGCTGCCTTCAACAGCAGCCACACACAGACACAAGCTCAGACAGCTGTGTCCTGTCCTCTCTTGAATTGTTAAGAGGCAGGAGGTCACTAGTGCAGCACACACAGCGCTCTCCAGGTTTACAATCATATGTTCACTCATGAGTTTTCTGAGTACTGGCAGTACTGACACAGGTCTTCTACTTGCTCCAGCAGCCCTGCCTCAATGACAGCCCTTACCTACTCCGATGTCCCCTCAACTCAATGGCTTCACCAGTTTGAAGTCTGACAGGCAAACCCCATGCATACCTGGTTTGGGAAAGCACAGACATTCACACACTCCCATCAGCTGGCACCAGGCACACTGCACCCACGGTCCTTCTCCAGCCTCTGTTGCGGAGTCCCTCGCCTGCCTCACTGTCTCCAGTAGCTGACTTGGAGACTCCACAGGCTTCAGCAGTTGGCACCACAGGCTCGGTGCCTGTAACCCCAGCCTGACTCCAATAGCTGGAAACAAGTTTCACTCACACGTTCACATCTCACCGGCAGCTGACACTGGGTCCTTGCAACCTACACACACAAACACACACAGGCACACACTGACTACAGTATTATTATGCAGGGAGAGAGTTTGGGAACTATTTAATAAGAAAATTCAAGACAGACCAGACTCACAGTGAGCAGAGAGCCTACTGACTGGCCCCATTTTACACACAATGTCCTCTTTTATGTTCCAATCTCTCTAACTCCATTCTTTGGTCCTCACTGCTCCCGTTGACCATTCCTTCATCACTTTTTACACTCCAATCAAATCAACATCCTGTACCTCCAGGCTGATGCCCTTATGGATCGAAAAATCCATGCTATTCCTCTCGGAAATGATTCCTACATTTTGTTGATAGCCCATCAATTTGTGTATCTGACAGAGTTTCATGAGCTCCATTGTTGTTTGTCAGCTCTGTGTCTCCATATGCTTTGTTTATTGCCTCCAGCTTTTCCTTGTCATGCCATTTTCACATGGTCTTCAAACAGAGGATCTTACTGACATCATGCTCACACTCCACACACTCTTACAAACTGACCAAATTGACCAAGTTTGTTTCTTGGTATTGTCTCTGTTATCAGGTTTTTGCCTCCCTCTTTATGTTGGCATCCCATTTTGACAAGGTCTTTAAACAGATAACCTTAAAGGAACATGTGCTCTTTTGTTAAACATGGTCTAACAAAAAAAAGACCTTTTAAAGAAAATATTACTTAACACATATATTCTGTCTCACTGTTTATGTTATCTGGCTTTACTGAGAGTGATGGATTTGTCTGGTAAAGACATAATTTCACTGACTGTCAAAAAGATATATGTACTATACAACCACTAGCAAAACTTTAGTTGGTAAACATCAACATGATGCAAGAGGCACAGCTTCCATTGGACTTCATACATTGGCAAAATTCTGTCTTACAATTTTTTTTTTTTTGCATATTATCATTCCCATGATATTTCATGTGCAGAAGAAAGTGCAATTTCCCTAATATTTCAAAGGGTTCCTCATTATTTTTCTTATATTTATTTCAGGTGACCAGAATAATTTAAAAATGCCACTGAACCCGCCATGTAAGCTTACAAGGTAAACAATCAAGCACATCGGAAACGCCAAGGCAATGTGTCACTGGAGTTTGGCTCGGGATAAAAGTCTGAGCAGCTCCAGAATTAGAATTGACTGGCCTTCTGTCTGGGTATCAGAGTCCTTAACTAACATTTATGCAATCCCAATGTATTTATGAAGAGGAGGTTCATGACCCTAAGCATTATCTATTTTATTTTAAACACCAATGCACATCAATACTATGAATTATTCAGGATATACTGAATTTCAATGTGTGACTTAGGTCAGGCTCCAAGATCATCATGTTTAAAATTCAGACAGAAGCAGTGCTTGAGGGGATTGTAAGAGGAAGGGATAACCTCTGGATTAATGAATGTATTACTAAGGATTTTATCATCATCCTTTTTTTTACATTCTGATCACAAGAATATGATAAGTACTGAACTTAAAAAGGCTCAAATCCAAGCTTTTTCATGCCTTAAGAAAAATTCAGAAGTTATGTCTTCTGTGGTCTGTCTGCATGCTCTTCAGAAATATGATCAGTCCTTCTGTCTTCCTTTGAATTTAATAAAATTAGCCATGACATGTAGATCAATATGGCTTAAGCTCCCTCATTCTCCTGCAGTTGTTAGTTAGCAGAACATTTAGATATTTATAATGACAGAAAAATTACCCAAGGATTCTATTTGTTAAAAATATATATTTTCATAATTATATGATTGTGACAGCCACAATCTAACTCAAAAGACTTCATATCATTTTAAACTCCTAGTAAATCTGGCAACTAGTTAAATTTAGTTATGGTAGCTTAGTCCAAACTTGATAATTTTCTCACTCTTTTTTATTTTTTAATCTTTTTTTACAGAAGTGTTAATTGTCCTGGATTTTCAAAATATAACAGGAGGGCATGCTTGGATGATAAGCTTATTAAAATATTCTTGAAGAGCGTCTTTGCTTTACACTGGCATTAAAAACTTAACTGTCATTCAAACATAAGCTTTCTTTCCACCACAAACTTAAAAAGCAAATAAAACAGAAATTTATTGTGTATTCAGAACAGATTTATATTTAGCTAGCTGTCTAATAAATCACAATCTCCTCTTGAACAATGTTTTCTAAATTCTGTCAGACTTTTTTTTATGATTGCTATGTTTCTGCTATTGTGGAAATATTATTTTAGACCTCAATGGATTTTCTAGCTACAGCCTGAAGAAAATGTGATAGATAATTGCACTACTTAAGAAAGTTGAACTCTGAGACTAGTCTCCCTATCAAGGGAGAGAGAAGAATAACATACCAAGGACTACTTTTGCACTATACTGTGAACTACTAAGGGTGCACAACAGTAATTTTTTACCTTCATGGAAAGTGAACACATGGAAATGTTATTCACTTCCTACCCCAGAGGCCCTGAGGAGAAAAGGGAAAAAAAAGTATCTGCATTCTCCCCTGTGAAGAGTCAGGGACCCAAAACTTGATTTACGCCTCAGTACACATACTTGAACATGGTTCAGATTATATTAAGGGACTTCAGAAGGGAACTTTATAGAACAAGATCCTTTGAAGCATCTTGGTGTGGGATGGTGAGTTATCCAGATTATGTGTTATTAATATGGGACACATCTTCTAAGTATGGATTTTAAAGCACTCACTGAAGACGGGGAGATATTCTGTGAGGACCAAAAGACTTACACTCAGAATAAGCAGAGAAGGAGAGAGAGGGGGAGAAAGAGAGAGAGTCCAGAATAAGAATATTATCAGAAAAGTATTTGTCCATCAGTGGTAGATCATTATGTTTAATTTTCCAGGAGTAAGTCTGTGGTTTCATACCAGGAAAATATGCACTCTGGGCCTGTTAATATCTTGTCATGGAGCAGAATACTTGCTTTTAGTCATCCAGTAATTTTCCCTTGAATTACATTCCAATATCCAACAAAACTTTATCACATTCAATGATAAAATGTTTAACAATGATAATCTCACTATGAGAATTCTCTAAGAGAGAATCTAAATCCCTGAGTAAGAAATTTTTCTGATTTTTCTCATAGTCCTATTAGATATATACTGTAGCACCTTCAATTTATCTCACCTTCTTTGTAAATTTAATCTGTCATTAAATGTGTTATTATAGTCTATTCTTTTATATCTAATTCTGTTTCTGAAGGACAAAGATAGGGATAATAACACGGCTTTAAAATAATATTCTATTGCCATATAAAAAAATGTTATGTAGCTACATGACCACTTAAGCTAAAAGGTAGGCAAAGAGATTCTTTGATAAACTATACAAATGAACCAAGTTTGAATATATAGATAAGATATAATGTGCATTTTTTTGTTGTTTCTGCATTTAACTAAAATGACTCATCTCATGTCTGGGAATATCATCTGTATGATGACAAAGAATGACAAACTCAATGTACATACAATATACCTCAAATTAACAAGACCTGTTGAATTCCCTCCTACATTTTTATAAACTCATCCAAAGCTTGTTGAATCATTCCCCAATTATTAAAAAAACACTGTTCCTTAAGTGTTCCTTTTATTTTTTATGAGAATTTGTTGATAGGATCTGATTTATATAGATACTACATATATCTAGATCTGGCATGCATTAGTTGAAATCAGGAATTGGAAGAATTCAAACACAGAGTTTAAAAAATAGTTGGGGGACAGCTTAATTGGTTTACCCAGATACGTCTCACAATGGAAATAAAAAATGAGAAAATTAATTTTCTTTGAGCTTCTAGATTTCCACAAGACGCTTTGTGATTGCTATTGCTTGTTATAAGCCTCTTTGTACTTGAAAACACTTGGAATTTTGTGAACTTTAACTCCTCAGTGTCTACTGACAAAATCCTTCCCACATTGTTAATACTGGCCATGTTTTAATTTGTATTAAAATGTAGGGTTTTACAGAAGTGTAGTATTCAGACTTAGAAATAATGCAAATAAAAGCAAAAGTAAATAAGCGTATATACATATATATTTTTTAAACTATTATTTAGGCAGAAAAATAGAACCTGTAACTGGCGAACAGATGACACTCCTGCTGTTCCAAGGCAACAACTGAAAATGCTGATAGTAAAAAGGGGAAAAAAACCAAAAAACATTGGACAGATATCCCTTGTCTTCCCTGTTAAGTTTTAGGTTTTTGTACAGTCAACAAAAATATATTTTTGCAAGATTTATATGTATTTGTAAAATATATGTTACTTATACAACATAAATGAAGAAAAACTGTTAATTGCTGGTTACAGTTATAACCAATACTGATGTCAGAATAGAATCTGAACCAGGCTTCTGTGGAAGAAAGATAGCTGCAGGTAACTGAGAATTTCTTTTAATTAGGATTTTAAATCTCATAAATTAGATAAAAATATTATATAATTGTTGCGCAATTATGGGAGAGGACTTGGTGTCTCAGGAGGACTCTCATGAGACTTTAACCTTTGATTTAGGGAATGCATGCTAACTTTGAAAAAATTAATATTTATGCCAGATGCTAAATATTATTTTTTATGTCTATATATCCAAAGGTAAGGAGAGAAATGACAAAAAGGTAAATGGTAGACAGGAAAAAAAACCAACAACAACAACAAAACCCAACAACAACAACAACAAAACAACCTCCAGCCCACCCAACACCTCCCCCACAAACAAACAAACCAACAAACAAAAAAACCAAACCAAAATTAATAATTCACAAAGCAAAGCTCTGGGATTTCATTGTCACACTGTTAACCTGTTATACTTTCTATTATCAGTAATTTTGAAAGTGTTATATAAACGTGATTAATTAATGCCATATAACTTTGACACAGTAGGTAATCCAGTTTATAGCTATTGGCTAGTGACAGAAATCTGAAGGTACTGGTTTACTAACTAAAGTTAAAACAATAGCACACTCAGTTAAGTTACAGATGGTAGGAGCAGAAATCCTTTGAGCCAGGATAATTCATTTTAGTCGTTTAGCAACATCAGTTTTAGGTGGATTATGTTAATGCAGATGAAAAACTAGCAAGGTTCACATTAAACATGCCCCAAGATACTTTGTGCTTTCCAAGACTGGATTGGATTTGCCAGCAGTTTTATATCCTCCTGTGCTAACCATCCATGCAGAAAGTACAGCTGTTGGTGGTCAGGCTAGAAATTCAAATGTTGTACTTGAAAAACCGGGACAGCATGACTTCTTCATCAAGGCATTGCAATGGCTGTAAAATGGAACCAGCAGCGCCACAGTACAAGCAGACAGTGTTCACGTAGTTTGTGGTATTGGCAGTGAAGGGCCCTCTTGAATAAGCATCAGTACAAACACAAGCATAAGTTATTCTGTGAATAAGACTCTGTCTAAACTGAATTTATTCCAGTTAAAAACAAGTCCTTTTGTAATTAGTCATTTGAGTTGTATGTTACCTTAGCTTTTGATATTTAAAATTACTAGAAGCTATCTTTAAGACACTGACCAAAACAAATTAAATAAAATTGAAAACATGACAGCATGGAATAAGAACAGGAGTGTAACAAAGACAGTCTAATAACTTTAGCAGAAATTGCAGATACACAGTTGGAGAGTTACTGCAAACTCCATGGTGACAAATTCTTTCATAATCATCAAAGACCTTTAGGAGATCAAAAGCCCTCAGCTTAAAAACATTCACAACAAACGTTTGATTACTTCTTGGAAAAAAATAAGCCAAAACACATTTTACCTGTAAGAGTCTGCAACAGTGAGGGAATTCTGCAGTTTAAATCAGAAACAAAAATCTATGCCTATGACTGTGTATCATGTTTTGAACATCTTTCAGTGAGTGACCCATGCCAGAAAGAACAACTGAGAACTTAATTACATCAATACCTATAAAAATGTTGCAAAAAATAAAGCTCACATATTTCTTTTCTAGACGTTATGAAAGAAACCAAAGATGAAGTGCAGAAAAATCACCAAAAACAGAGAGCAACAAAACTCATTCTTGCACTTGTGAGAAATGCATTTTACTGCAGAGCATAAATACTTATTACGTGTTCTTTTTCATTATGGTTTTGGGCTGTTTTTCTTGTTATTTTGGGGGGGTTGGGGGTTGTTTATTTTGGGGATTGTTTATCTGTGATGTTAATGTTTTGTTTCATGCTTCCATTATTAAAAAAAAGTGTAGAATCAAAATATGGCTTTGCTTTCCGACGAAACTTGCATAGAAAGATCCATCTTAGGCTTTGCAAGTGTGCAATTCAGAAAAGAAGAAAGAAAGGAAAAGAGTAAAAGTGACTTAATAATGTCCGCAATACATGAGTTAATTTTTCCCTTGTTTTTAATTAGTATTAGATATAATAAATTCATTTAGATCTTTGACCTTTGGTGGGTTTTAGTTTGTTTCTTTTTGTATTGTTTTGTTTTAGAGTTGATTTTTGTTTGTTTTTTCTCTGAAACATTTGAGACCTGAATTTGAATGTGAGATGAAACATATTTTCCCCTACCATCCTAAAACTACAGTTTTCAGCATGAAAACTCCAAAGCATGTATTTAAAAGAATGGTGTAATGAGACAGCTTTTAAGTGTTATAAGAACTTCTATCCATAACTGCTTTTGTTAGTGTTTTTCTCACACAGGAAATTGCACACTTATTGCTGCAATCACGTCCCCTGATAGAAGAGTAAAATGTTTCTGCTAATTAGTCATCAATTGCTACCTCCCTCCAAGTAAACAGGGGGAAATCTTAACCCTGTTTATAAATACCTCATGGAAGGGAATGAAGATGTCTGGAGACAGACTCTTCTCACTGGTCAAGACCTAGTGACAGGATAAGAGGCAAAGGCCACACACTTAAATATAGGAAATTCCACTCCAGTATATGAAAACAGTTATTTTTTATTACTGTGAGAGAGGCCCAACTCTGGCACAGGTTGACTGTAGAAGTTGACAGGATGGGAGAGCTGGAGAAGAGAACATGGAGAAGAGGTGGCCTCAGGGAGACCTGAAGTCTGCAGCCTTCCAGTACTTGAAGGAGACTTACACAAAAGGAGGGAGGGGGCCTCTTCACAGGGCAAGGGGCAACGGTGTAAACTGAAAGAGGGTAGGTATAGATCAGATGTTAGGAAAAAATTCTTTACTCAAAGGGTGATGAAGCACAGGAACAGGTTGGTCAGAGTGGATACCCCATTCCTAAAGTGTTTTTACTTGGTTTTAGCAGGAGCTTAAGGCAACTGTTAGAATATTCACAGAAAACCTGCTGTTGCATTCTTAAGAATTTAGGTGTCAATCAAAATAACCCCTTTAGTAAATGAAGAGACATGAGTTTATTGTGAAGATGATTAATGGAAGGAATCTAATTTTGCATCCTCTATTGGTTTGGAGCAGTGTGTTTCTCTCTAGTAACTATGTGAATTAAGGTGAGTGCTCTCTAAATTGTTCTCTATAAGATAATCTTGGAGTGTACTTTCATGACCTCCTTTTTTAGGTCATGAATGCCTTTCTGGAACACAATTTCGAGTGCTTTGGTTTGATATCTGAAGTCTGTTGAGCTGAATCAGGAATATTTTTCAGATATAGAGTTGCATATTTGTACTACCTGTCAGGTTATCACCCTAATTCTAAAAACAAGGTGACAATGCATCATGTGATTTAATTCTTCAGATCCCTTGCTCACTCTATGAGAAAAATGGTATACTTAGCCTGACCACTTACGTACACTACAAAATTCACCTATTTACACAATTCTCTGTATCTATGACAGATCTTACCAACATTTTGATTACCTAAGAAAAAGATAAAAAGTCCAGCACACATTGTAAGATAATAAGCAGAGTGAATCGAATAGCCATGGAAACATATTAAAATATTTATATATATATATATATATATATATAAGTACTCAGTGATTCCTCCCAAAGTAATTATGTACTTTTAATTAAGCTCTGCATTCTGTATGCCCAAATTAAAAATATTAGTTCCACTTTAAAGAATCTAATCTTTATACATTCTCTTTACAACAGTTTAAGAAAACAAATAGCTTTAGGAAAAAATAAACAGATTCTTTATTTGTTGAGTCTGTTTCGCAATTTTAGAGTAGCTAATATCTTATTTATAATTTTTGAGCTACTTATAATTCTTGTAGTTCAAGGAATATCACATAGCAAAGAACAGAAATGATACAATGTATTTCAAAATAAAGTACAATCTAAGATCTATGACTTGTTTGAATTCAAGGGCAATGGATAGATTCAGCCTTTATCTGCCCACAGAATTCAGTGAGTGATGCTGAAGCTTAGTCACAGTACAGTATAAATTCCTTGAGTAATAACTGGATTACCAGTGTTGTTTTTCTCTTCCTCCATCAAGTTTTATCCCAAAACAACAAAAACCTAAAAAAACCTAACTTCAAATGTTAGTTTGTTAGTTAGTTAGTTTGTTAGTTAGTTAGTGTGCCACATACATCAAATGCTTTTTGATGTATTAATGTATTTCATTGTAGAAAAGCTAAAATAATTGTTATATTACAGATACAATTTATATTTGTGATATAAAATAACCCTACCATTTGTTAATTCCATAAGATTACTTGAAATGGCTTTAAATAGGGCCTTAAAGTCTTCTCTCCTTACTTGGGGAATCTGTGTGAAGGCACAGTACATCTTAGGGCAGGAGTCACCAGAATGGCCTTCCTAGTTTTACAGCCTGCAATGGAGGAAAAGAATATGTACCAGGACTGTTCTCTCAAAACTATAATGCTGCATCTAGACAGGACAAAGTATTTTCTATTGCTGTCAGTATGCCAGTTCTCTTTCATTTGAGAAACAGATATGACGTGACTGAAAGTGGCCTATGTTTCCTTTATAGAAACTGAAATCTTGAACAGTGGATATACCTACATATTTCTGATAGCTATAGATAGCTACATATAGATAGCTACACATATATAAAGGACTATTTTACTGACTGTATGAAATATTTCAATAAAAAAAGAAGTGTAGAAAATTAATTGAGACAAACTGGTGACAGTTTATCCTCTTTTTCTGGTTATAATACTAAGGAAAATATAAGAAACATGTTTGTATAAAATTAAGGGAAACAAAAAATTAAATCATCCTAGAAAAGTCACTGTATTACTCTATTGTTGCATTATAAAACCATGGAACTAAAATATAAATAAGTCATCATTGAGTTTAAAGATGTGTCATACAAGTTTTTATTATCATGTTAATTTGATGAGATTTCAGAGCTCAATGTAATATTTAATTTATAATCTTCGTACCCATGAAATTGTGAGGCTGAAGTTTCACACTATGACATGATGTGCTTCTACAGATCTTTTAAAAGAAGTCTCCTAATGAAAATTACTTCTGTTAACTACCTAGTTGTTATTAATAAATTATTTTGGAATGATTAACCTAAGTACGGCTGAGAGGGGCTCTTAAGGTCTGAAAAATAGTTGTATTTTTTTCACACTCTGAACTAGGTTTTTAATTATAACATGCAATTGTAATTTAAAAAAAAATTAAAAATTAATTAATGTGCATTTTTCCAGACAGAAGTGTTTTTTCAATCAAGTATACAAAGAACAGGAAGTGCTTGTACAAGGAGAAATGTGAACATTTAGTGCATTGTCAAATGCAGCCATGAAGAAATAAAAATGGAAGCGGAATGTAAACAAGGACAAGAGGCATATGACAGATTTATAAGGTGTCAGAATTTCAAAGTTAATTTGGTTACATTTTTAATATTTGCTTGACCTAACTACATCTCTTGTTTGGTATGCTGCAAGTGGATGTTGTTTCTATTTCCTTTTTCTTCTGTATGGAGAACTATTTTTATAAATGTAGCACTGATTTCTACCATCCTCCTGATGTGTAGCTTAGTGGAAAAATAGAATATCTTTCTTGTGGATTGCAAGCAGTTGAAAAAAAAATTAACAACCCAACCAACCAACCAAATGAAAGAAAAGTCCACACTGAAGCATTAAACATCTTCCACTAATTAGAAGTCAAGATAGACAAGAGAAACCCTTTCTCAGTGGCTTCAAAATCCTTTTGCAAAATGTATGAGATATTTAGATTTGAATTTTTCTTGGAAGACATCCAATTTCCAGGTATAATCTAAGAGTCGTAATTTTTTGCTTTACAGCACTAAATTTGCAAGTACAGCTAGTTCTCTTTGGATCAAATCCTGTTTCAAAACAAAAGATGCCATCATCTGATGTCAGTGTTGCTAAATGCCTGATTGCACTTAACACCATCGTGTGCTGCCAGATCATTTGTCTGAGCTGGCTGTAATGGAACAGTTAGGTGCAATTTAGTATTCAGAACAGTGCTGTATGCAATAAGGCATTTTAAACAGTGCTAATGTTGCAGTTAACTTTGTTTCATTTTGGCTGTGGTTTTGGGGTTTATTTTTCTTTCAACAGCTAGGTGATATATATGTGTATAGGAACACTGGATTAAATTAAAAATTAGAAAATGATGACCAGCTCTAGTCTGCATGTGAACCACTTATGTTTTAACAAATATGTTTTAAAGGGCTCATTTTAATAACTGAAGACAGTAAACTTATAATGGAGAAAGGTGAAGTTCACAAAGGATGAAATGAAAAGTATTCACATTCATTGTTCCACACATTATACATATTTAAAAATTCCTATGTCTTTTTTACCCTTTAAGGAAAGGTTTTCCTATTCCTAGAAGTGACCGTGAATTTTCCAGTTAATAGAAATTATTTTGGAAATTGGGTATTGCTAGAAATCCGAGCCTTGCAGAAAACTGTACATAAATTTCTAAAGAAATGGATATTTCTGGCAAAGACAAAAATATTAAAGTACACTCAGAGCAGCCAGTGACACTACAGATGAAACGCTCAATTTTTTTTTTTTTTTTTTAAGAGTGGAAAGCCACTGCTCAGATCTTCTCTATGTGACTTTTAAAAAGTATTTAAACATATTCACTATGACACTTGTTCTTCCATGCTGAGTATTTGGTTCTGAGGTACAATTCTGTCCTGGAACTGTTCTTAGTGACATATCTCCATGATAAACTAAAAATTGTTGAAATGAAATTTGAGACACCTTCTTAAAATCCTTTGAGGAATTCCCTAACCTGTGGATAACTCATAATGCTTTTTTTGCTTTATTTTAGTTTTGTTTTGTCTGGCAGATTTTTCCCCCTAAGCTAGCTAAATGAGCAAATTATTACTTTCCCAACCACCAAGAAAATTCTCAGAGACACATTCCAATGCTTTGAGCATTTTCCTGGTTTGGAGGAGACATTCAAATTTATTCCTAGAATTTACAAGAAAGGGATCTTTATCAGGGAACATGTGGATGTCAGATGACTAATATACAAGAGCTAGTCCTCTAGCTGTTAACTGTGATAATTTACTGTGAGTAGTGGATAGAAGAAAGAGCAGGCAGACTTTCGTAAGAGTATCATGAAAACATGAAAGCATGACTCAGTCCTCTGCAGGCAACTAAATAGGATTCATCTTACTTAACTCCAGACATTTGCAGATGGGACTAGTCCTCTTTAACAATCAGTGGCAAAATCAGGCACTTTTGACCTATTCTTTCAGTTTACCTTAAGATGAGAGAATTCATGGACTAAACATGACTGTACTTTTTCCACTGGTTTTAAAAGTCTGGAAAAGCAGTTAAAAATTTCCATGTGTGTACATATATCTGGTCAGCTGAATATGATTTCTAGAAACTAAAATATCACATATTCCAGTGCAAACTGCTTAGTTATGTGGGATATTTGTTCGGGAAGTACATTAGGGTTTTATCGTAGTAGGGATTAGCCTGGCTTGAAACACCATTTTTAAGGACAAGTTAGTGCATAACATGTTATACTACTTATTCAGTGACACAATTCAAGGCCAGAGAGTTGGTAAAGGAAGCAACTGCTCTAGGAGTTATAAGCCTACTACTGAAATCTTAACTGCCAAGACTTTGACCTTATTTATTCATCATGTCCCGGTCTATTATATCTCATTGAATTTAAGGTTCTTGTTTAAGTACCGTGATGTCTTTTGTCCTAATAGGATAAAATTCACCCAAATCATAAACCAGATAAGGTGCTACCCATAACTTAGTGTTGGTTTCCTTAATAATTCTGAAGTATGAGCCATATGGTCAAGTAAAATTATTTTTTAAGAGAAACCAAGTAATAAGATGTGGTTTTAATCCCAGCTGGAGATGAAACAGCATGCTGCCACTCACCCAACCTCCCTTCTCCCAACCCCACTCCAGTGGAATGGGGAGGAGATTCAAAGTAAAACTTTTATGCTGAGAAAAGAACAGTTTAATAATTGAAAATAATGTAAAATACAGTAATAAAGGCAAATTAAAATAGAAGTGATAATAAAAAGGAAGCAAACAAGTGATGCACCATGCAATTGCTCACCACCTGCTGACCAATGCCAGACACCCCTTCCTGAAAGCAAATCAACCATGACATTCTATGTGTGGAATAACCCTTTGGACTGTTCTGATCACCTGTTCCAGTTATGATCCCTCCAGTTTCTTTTGTGTAGCTCTTCACTGGCAGAGCATGAGACAAGAAGAGAAAAATGAGTCCTCGTCTTAGGATAAACAAAACTTAGCAAGACACAAAACAACAGTGTGTTATCAACACCATTCTCATTCTGAATCCAAAACACTGCACTGTAAAAGATATTGGGAAGAAATTAACTCTACCCTAGCTGAAAATCAGAACATAAAATTTCAGGTGAAAAATGAAAAGGAGAAAGGAGAACATTTCAGCATCATGTGAAGGATTGCAAAGAGCAACTTGATACACCAAAACCCATTCAGACTGATGAGAAAACAAAGTTTGGTCACTCCTGAATCACTCCCATGTCATAGCAGTTGACAGATGGCTAACACAATTAACAAGAGCAACAGGAAAGCACAGCCACATAAACCACTACCTCTGACACTTAGGATACTAACAAGATATTAATATCTTAGGTGAACTCTTATCCCCTGACCCTGATGCAACATTTATAGCCATCACACACACTTACATTTGAACTTTCTGCCCTTGTGAGTTTCACCTTTCTGTGCCCGCACTTGGTCTGCTGCCCACATCACCTTTTTTTTCTCTCTATGAATTGAACAATCCTTTTTGTCACTTGTAAATGAAGTTCTCTCAAAATATTTCTACTTTAAGAATCAACCATTATTGCATGTGTTTGTAAGATACTCTGGCAGGGATCTTATGAAGTAGTAGTTCTAAATTACTCAGTCATCCTCAAGAAGCTTAGACTGACACTTCCTTAGTAAAGTATTGCATTGAATTCAGCTTTAGGGCAGATCTGCTGAACTCAATCCAATTAACAAATTGTTTAGTGAATATTACCCTTTTTCTTATTTTGCTTGACTTCTAAACTTCTTAGTAATTTTTTTTTATTCTTCCTTGTAGCCAAGATGCAGCATTATAAGTCAAGTTTTTTAAATTAGCTCCTCTATTTTATAAATATTGGTGTGCAGGACTTGAAGCAACTCTCTTAAATTGCAGAACATTATGACATTTCTTTTATCTGACTTTGGCTAAGGAATTAAAAAGTTCAACATGAATTTGTGGGCAACGTCCAGGAAAGAAACAATCAAGACAGCTATAGTTCACACTGAGTTACTGCTGAATGTTTTGAATCTCAGGAAAGTAGATGTCATGACAACACCATCTATTCCTCCTTAGTTTGATTCTTTAATCTTTGTGACAGTCTGACTGATACTACTACTGGTGCATTGAGTAATTCCTGTGCAATGAGATAAAATATATATTCAGAAGCATTGTTTCTTTGGCTTTTATTCTCTTTTGACCTCACTCCTACACATAGCAAATGCACTAAGCTGCAAGATTTAACATAAAGAAAAATTGAGTTTTATTTCAAATGAAAAGTCAAAATTACAATATTAGTATGAGTTAATTGCCATTCTGTCAACTTGCCATACTAACTAAACAATGTCCTTTTTTTTCATTTTTAAATTTATTGGTAGCACTTTTATTTCCTTTCCAGTTGTGTGATTCATCCCACTTTGTGACAGCACCTAGGTCATAGTTTTCTGAATACATCATGGTGTCCAACTCCTTTCGCTTGTTTTCCATGCTGTGTGGATTGGTATAGAGGCAGCTCAAAAGGGCCATCCTTCTGGGAAGAGCCTTCTTTAATGCGAGGAGCCTTCCCTAATTCCTTTGGGACAGGTATGTCCATGCTTCTTCCTGAAGTGTTGGTGTTTCCTGACTCCTCTCTGACACTCAGAAGTACATCCCATGCCCTGCCAAATCTAGTTTAAAGTTCTGCTAAAATGTCCAGCCAGCTTGCTTCCCAGAATGCTCTTACATCCCTTGGTGAGGTACACCCCACCCACTGTCAGTATCTTCGGTCTCTCAAAGGTGCATCTGAGATCACACAACCCCAAACCATGACTGTAGTACCAGTCACTCATCTAGTCATTGATCTGATCCATGCCTCTCCTTCTTCCTGGGTCCCAGTCTCCAAATGTGAGGATGGAGAAGAACACTACATGTCCTCCTGATCCCTTCAACTTCTTTCTGAGGGACATGAAGTCCCTTCTGATATTTTGCAGTCTTCTCATTGCAATCTCATTTGACCCTATGCAAAAGAGTAGGAGTGAATGACAGTCCTCTAACTTTTCCAGGCTTGGCAGCATCTTTGTGTCATTGTTTTTGTAGGCCCTGGTGGGCAGAAAACTCATTTAGAGAGGTTGTCCATACAGCAAATGGGAGCGCCTTTCAGTGAGGAGTCTCCAATTCCTAACATCCTTTGTGTTTTTTTTGGTGGTACTCAGTCTAATATGGATGGTTGATTGTACCAACTTTTTAACACTGTGGTTTTCTTGGTCTTGACTACTTAGTGTGATGTCTTCTCCTTCCTGCTCCAGAGCATCTAATCTGTTACATAGGGACACATTGGTAACAGGAGGGAGATTTTTCCTTCTGCTTTGAGCAGAGATGAGAGTCCAGTCTCGTTGCCTTGTGAAACAGCTGTCTGCCAGTTTGGTTTTGGAAGTTACCTTACTTTCTGCTTGCAAGGACTTCAGGCAGGACTGTCACCCTGCTGATGTCAATGCTCAATTCTGACTACATACTATGCATCATCTCCTGCGTAGATCCACAGACAGTACATGCCTGGTGAGCCTTTTCATGCAACATGGCAACCTGCTCACAAAGCTTATCCAGCTGGGCACACTTGCACGCACGATACCCAATTTTTTTGGGAAAGTATTGCTGCTGAGAAACAAAGACCATCACATTTTATAGAGTTCAGCAAATCCCTGTGTCTAATTGTGTTTTCTTTGCTTGGAATTTTCTTACAAGAAAATGTACCAGATATTTTTTCTTATTATTCTGAAGATTTCTTTGTTTACACTATCCTTTAAATTGGAACCATTTTCAGGAATGATCTTGAAAAGTATCATAAATGTAAGTCTGCTTCTGATAAAAATAGATTTCAAGAGAATTTCTGAATTATACAGTATGTTCTAACTCATATGTGGGAGTAAAGCCAGTGTCTGATTGGCTGAGAAAATTGGAAAAATTTCCCCATTTGGCTTTTCAGTCAAACTGGCATTTACAGATCTTGCCAAATGACACATCCCCTTGAAGACTGTGCAGTCACTTTTATTTCCACATTATGGCAGCTGCTGTTCATGTCTGAGATAAAAGCACTTCAGTTTGCCTTTTCTGCTGCTGTTGTCAGTATCAGCATTTGATGTTTTGTGCTGGATGTAAAGGTTCTTTCAGTGTAGAGATTGCTTGCTATATAACAGTAATTTGCTAAGTAAATTTTACTGCTTCAGAACAATATTTTGACAGTTCATAATGTTTCCAAATGTTATTTTCAAGTAATTATTTTACTTACTTTAGAACATTTCAACTAGCAAAATTATTTGTGATCTTTGAAAACGTGTACATTTATTTTTCTGGGTTTTTCTCAATGAAATGCAAATAAATACTTGTAAATATTTATCACTTAAATTATTTTTCATTCTGCTAATGCGTATTTCTTTTATGTATATGTGGTAAATTTTACGTAGCTAAACATAGTTGAATCAAAAGGTACAGATTTTGGTAAAGAACTTTTGTTGTTGCTATTGTTACTGATACAATTTAACACCTTTAGAATACAGAAAGAAAGTCTAAATCATGTCAGGCATTTAATTATATGTTAAAACACTTTCCCATTGTTAAATACTTCTATCTTTATATTTGTTAAAATTTAGACTATTAACTGACATTTCGTGCTCTATATAATTTGACAGTATAGCTTGCAATGCTCTGCAACAGTTTGTTGCAAGAATATAGTGTTTCCTTGAAAACTGTATTGGCTCCTTGGGCCATATTTACCAGTTTTTTCTGACTTGTGATTCTTGGTCATTTCTTACCAGAGAAGATAACAGCTGCCATCCCATTATCCATGCTACTGAATATACCTCAATTTAACTTTTTTAATACAAACTTTTAATGCACCTCAACATTTTTGACTAATTAGAAAGTTAAGAAACATGATCATACTAAGAATGATTCTACAGACAAAGAACAATATTTTGTAAGTAATTATTTTTTGTTTCACTCAGAAAATATGCTGTCACTACTCTGTGCTTTTTGTTTATGTATTCAGACTCATAATGGAGTTACAATAGTGTTGCCTTTTGACTGGTAAAAATATGAAGCAGACACAGCAATAAGAGGAAAAAGGCTATTTACCTCGGTTTTAATAGGATCCTAGGTGCATAGTTTGTCAAAGGTCGAAACACGCCGAGAAGTACTCCCCGTATAACGCGTATACAATTTTCATGGACCTTGCAAATTAGCATATCTACCTAAAATCCCCCAATAAGAAACTTAACAGATGAAGTAATTGTCCTCCTATTCAAGTACCCTCGCCCCCACCTCCAACTGAGATTACAGTCCAGTTTGCAAAATATATTCCAGAGAGAGAGAGAGACTGTATCCAAGGTTGGAGCCTCTAGTTCTGAGATAGTATAGAACTCTTGGCCTTCTCCTGTGAATGTTTGGTCTTCCTGCTTTGCAAATCCCCCAAACTAAGCTAAATATCAGACTACAAGAATTACAAATATGTGGGGCTAAGGTAAAAAGAGCATGTGTAAAGGGTACACGGAAAGAGAAAGGGCATAAAATGTATAAAAAGGGTATAAAAAAGGGTATAAAAATAAAAGACATAAAATAATCAGGCATCAGTAGTACCTTCACAGACCATGAAAAAGAAAAAGGCCTGTAGCCAAAGAATGAGACCATGTGGTAATTGAAGTCTGTCACTATTTCTACCAGAGATTTATGTGATTTGAATCTGATCCTTTACTTCTTACAGTGGATTTTTATTTCTGATTTATTGCTTTAGGTGATACAAGATGTTTTTTCCTCATGCTGTCTTTTTGGACTAAGAATTGCATAATATCCTGGCAAACAGAGTTATAAATGGCATTAGTGATTTATTCCATTTTTCATCAGACCTTTCCATACAGACTAATTTCTTTCTTCTCCTCAGAAAATAGAGGACATCTGCCTAAGCACCAAGTGCCAGAGTTCCAAAAACATCCGGAAGGAGGATGTTGCTGCCAATGAAAACTGATGGTGAAATGGGAAGCAGCACCTGCTGCCACCACTCTGCTTCTTTCTGTTTCCACTTTTCCTTTCATCCTCCAGTTCATCTGCTCGTGATAGCAGCAGTAGTAGCAACCTCTTATATAATATAATACAGGAATATGTGTTCAGTACTTGCTACAGCATAAAGCCGGAATTTCAAAACCTCTCCATAGACCCAAACCCACTGAGTTTGTAACTCTAAAAAGTACGTGTCCTCCAAAGACTTTGAATATCTATGTGATCTCTTATAAATTATTATCAGAGTGCAGAGACAGGAAGTGGATTTATGAAAAATTAGACTTCAAGTAATCTGGAGACATATCCACTACTAACAACAAATTCAGTTTGTCAGAGATAGATGAGCACTGACCATTTAATAGTGTTTGATGGAAGAGAGACCTGAGACATTATCCAAAAAAGGGCAGAGATGAAAGAATTTCATCACAAATATTGGCCAGTATCTGTTCTAATATGGCAGAAGGAAATAATCAATGAATAAGCATTTATAAAAAGCACAATTATGTGGTCAGTAGGTGTGATGGGTTGCCAGGTCCTTGTTTTATTTTTTTTTTTCCCTTTGTTGTTGTTTTCTGGAGTAAAAATTCAGAAAAACCTAGAAATTGAGGACATCCAGAGTTCCCCTTAGAAGATTTTTGTTAACAATACCTTGTGCTCTTATTCTGTAGGTAGATTAATGCATTTGTATATTCTTGAACTGTATTCAATCTAGAATTCATTTCACTTTGGTATTTGAATTGCTGCAGTGGGTCTAGTTCTTGAGTTCTTGAGTTACTAAAACACTTTGTTTGACATGACAAACTCCTATATTATTTTTTTCTCTTCATCTAGTCCGAATTTTGTGGGGAACATAAGCATGGAAACAGAGAAGCTGGAAATGCAAACTACTAGATAGGTAAAAAAAAAAAAATTACTATTCCCAAATGTAAGATGCTATTACAAAATAAAAAATTATTCACATGGGATATATAGGATAGTACAGTTTCCTTTGACAGTCTTGTGTACTTTCATAACAGAATCCTTTCAAAAGTGAAGAGAAAACCACAAATATGATAGAGTATGTATGCGGTTAAAGGTAGTTTAGAAAACTGGTGGTTGAACACATATCTAACATTTTTAAAATTTGGAAACAGAAAGCCAAATGCAAATAGATAAATTCAAGAAGTAGAAAACTTTTCAACTTTATTCTCTAACAAGTATATAATTAAAATACACAAATTTATCAAGTGTTCAGCATGAAAAGTCTGTATCCATTCTAATTTCAAAAGAACTTTCTTTAATCTCCCTCTAAAGAATCTCAGACTGAGTTTGTGATAACAGTATTGCTTTATAGATTAAAGTAGCTTAATCAAATATAGAATAACTTTTACCTTTGGAACAATTTCCTTTGAAAACATGTTTAATTCCAAATCACTTTACATTCCCCTGTGAAAACATGTTTCTGAGAAAGTTCTCACCTGCCTTTTCAAAAAGGTCTAAGGAAGAAAGAATCACTAAAGTGTACAAAGTGTTTGGGGAAAAAAAAATGAAAGGGACAGAGAGATGGAGGAAAAAGTTTTTCATATATTTGTGAAACTTTTTGAACAGTTGTACCTGTTAACAGTGAAATTTCTGCAGTCTGGCAGTACAATTCCTTAAAAGAAAAACTGAGAGCTGACAATGGAGAAGAAAAGATAAACTATTAAATCTGATGTTCATCAATCAATAAATAAAAACACTTCCATATTTTGTATTCTCAGATGCTTAGAAGGCAACTTTGTCTTAATATTTTGCCACTACAGCTTATGTAAATAATACATACAAACAGAGTTTGCAAATCTTTTTAATATCATGGTAAATGCTTGAAATGTGAATGAAAAGAAAGCAACAAACAAGAATTACAGAATCACATGGAGGACACAATTTTCTGAGTACCCTTTCTACCTCATGGCCTGTGAGAAAAATGAGTTATCTGAGAAACAGGTAGCCAAAGAGGATACCTGAGATTGAATTAGAAGTATTTGCATGCTGATGAGTACCATTATATTTATTTTTGAGCAAGCCAATGCATCACATGTTTTGAATCTTTCATAAACCACAATGTCTAAATATACTGTTTAAGCTGGATGTAAGGAAAAGGCTCTTCACCCAGAGGGTGGCTGGGCACTGGAACAAGATCCCCAGGGAAGCAGTCACAGAACCAGCCTGACAGAGTTCAAGAAGTGTTTAGACAACGTACCCAGGCAAATGGTGCCATTCTCAGGGTCAGGAACAGGAGTTGATGATCCTGATGCCTCCTTTCCAACTCATATTATTCTATGATTCTATGTTATTTAGTGGTTATTTACCACTAAATATTTAATATTTATTTATTGATGTTTACCTTCAATATTACTTACCTACATATTGAGAAAAAAGTACTTCTATTAATTAGATGCTCCAGGGCAGAATGGGGGACTCTAAACTAAGTACAGACAATTAGTCGCACAAGAGGTGTAAGACATAAATTGCAACTATGTGTGATACGTTGTTTCCTAAGTCTGAGCAGGTGAGAGATTTTTAAGTTAGACCAATCACTATTTATGAAAACACTCTGTTAATATTCCCACAGTAAAAATGCATTAAGCATCAACTGCAAATTCACATCTACACATGAGGCCCTGTGCCCTGATTTCCCTGGAGGTGCTGAGACGTGTCCAGCAGAGCATTTGAACCAGCTGAGTTTCAGACACGCAGCATCACTAGAAGAAAGTGGTGAGTGATTGGAGTGGGAGAGTTTCTGTTCAAGGAGATGTAGTACATATTTGCAGATTTGATCATAAATTTTGCTGTTTGCCAGAGACTTGAGCCCAAGACATAGTAGGGGAGGCTGTCAAAACTCGTCTGGCCTTTGGACTGTAATGCCCTGATACTCTTCAATATGGGCACCAACAGTAACAGCAGGGAGGACCTGGAGCATATCAGGATAATTGGCTCTAAGGACAAGGAACAAGGATGGTTTCCCACTTGAACCTAACACTGAAGGTGAGGGGTTTGAGGAGGAGTTATTCTTTGAGCCAACATCTGTTTGCAAAGTTCGTGAGTTTGTGTCAACAAAAGAGATTGGGTTTTTGCTATCATGCCTTTGAGGACTGAGGACTGCTAGGAAGAGAACTAGGATGCTACCTGTTAAAGTAGGGAGAAAGCATTTTCAGCAGGCAGATAAGGAAAGCTTTTAACCAGGAACAAAACAGGAGGAGGAGGAGGATACAAAATCAACCAAGGAAGTGGTGAACTGAGTTGGCAAAGAAAGGGTTTGGGATACTGTGGGCCACAGTGACCTGCTATTCAACAAAGGAGAGCTGCATGTCATGCTGTCACCAGAGTTGCTCACTTCAACTACGGAGAGTTCACTCCTTCTGAAAGAAATGTGTGTTTGGAGTCTTCTAGAGTCTGTTAGGAATTTTTGTGGTTTGATTATTTTTTTGTGTTGGGGTTTTTTTAATGTTTTGAAGACTGCTTTATTCTTGAAGTCATAAAAAGCTGGTATGCAGCTTTTTATTTGTGGAAGTAAATGTTATCATGAGAAATAAGAATAATTCCTCACTGATTATGTTATTTCTATGAACTGCACAATACTTGTTCTGCTAAGAAAGCACAAACAAGATGACCTTGAGCCTGCGTTTCAGAATTCATTGGAAAATATTTCTACCAACCTTAGGTTATATGAATCAAACCAGAACATGAATATATAAAATCATAAATAAGTTGTGGGGTTTTTTTATAGTTATGTGGAAAATTTTTTAAGAAAAGTAGGAACTCAGCAAACTTCAACACTTGTATCTTGTCTTAAGATCTTCACAAGCAGATTGCAACAGTCAAAATTGCACGTTACTCAAAAATTATTTATGAATTCTATAAAGTCCATAAACAATCTGATTAAAATGCTGGCTCAAATTGTACTGTATTTTTTTTTGGAATTTTTTTTTTTTTCTGTAGAGGTGGACTACTGACCGACTTTAATGAAAACAGAAAAATCTGTCCACACAGACTTATTTCTGGGAAAGAAATTTTTGTTAGTCAGATATTTGTTTTGTTTATCCTCTGGAGATGTATTGTGAAATGCAATACAATCTGCATTTCAAGTTCTGGACATTAGAGGTGAATATGTAGTCAGAATATACTGTTCAATAAAGTCACGAACAATTTTCATAAATGTCCGTAAGAAATACTTGCTGGAACACTCTCTGTGTTCAGCAAGTCCTATATAAATGGCAATGATTCACAGAAGTATTGTGAACTGAGAGTTTCTTAAAGTAATAACAATTCTTGCTGAAAATATTTTTTTTATAAAGTTTACACTATACCCACTCTGAAGTCACATGGTAATATAGAAAGACTCAATTTAGCTTTCACTAAAAACTAATTTTTTTAGATACATATCGGGCTCTCATTTGAATTCTGTTGTTGCTAATTTGTTGCAGAAGTGCTGCTTAATTTTATGAAGAGTGGAGAATTTTTTTACAACTTCAGTCTGGCCTCATGTTCTTCATTTTTCCCTCCTTCTAGATGTTACAACTGTTTGGCATTTCATTTTCTTTACTAACATCTGGTTTCTGCTTGCTATATACCACCTTTTCTCTTTTTTTTGGACCCAAAGACACCTAAACTATTTAGCTCTAAGATTAAATTCCTCAGTAAGAGCTATGAACATTGACTATCTCCTGGTATCATGGTTCATCTGTGTTATATAATTAGGAAAGCCATAGTCAGACAATAGAATCACAGAATTGTGGCACCATAGAAGGGTTTGGAGTTGACCTTTAAAGTTTATTTATTGCCAGTGTCTCTTGCAGTTGGCAGGAACATCTTCTATGAAATCAGCTTGCTGGAAGACCTGGTGAACCTCACTTTGAACACTTTCAGGGATGTGATATGCATAGCTTCTCTGGGTAGCCTGCTCCCGTGTCTCACCTTTATTTTTTGACAAAATACATTTACATTTTAATTCTTTTTATATACGCCATGAATATTGTGGAAGATTATGACTATACTGACCAAAGATTTAGAGCACTGACTCAGAAATTGGCATTTCTAGGCTGACTATCCTGTAAATTTTGTGTGACTACACCCAGTTTGTACCCAGGAAAAAGAGAAAAAGAAACCAAAGAGGTAGAGACATGCTAGTAAATTAGCTGCAGTCAAAGAAAATAGTTCTAAATTCATATGCCAAAAAGATGGAATAGACTCTATAGCTTAACTGGTAGAGTATCTTTCTGGAAGGGGAGTAAGTGAGTTCTGGTTCTTGTTTTAGGTTCATTGCTCTATGGTACTTTAAAAATTCATTATAGAATCTCAGCCACAGATTTTGAGAAATGCTAGATAGTATCTATTAAAACAGGTGCTTCTTATCCTTCTGTGGCTCACTAAAAAGGGAAGTTCCTGTGACAGCTCTGTTGCAAGTCATACCTGCTTTGGTTCTATGACTTTTAAATACATCTGGGTAACATAATTGGAAGTCCAGAATCCTTAATTGTCAAATGCATCAATCCTTATCAACATACATGGTTAATATTCTTTCTCTATTGCCTGGTTCATTCTTAGTACTGTTGCCAAGAGACAAGAATTTAGTAAAAAATTATCATCTTCAAGATGATTATGCTTATGACACTGGGATGAAAGATAAAGAATTACTACATCTGTAATTCAAAGAACTGAAAGGAAGAATGGCATTAAACTGTAAGTTGTGATTCATATATATTGTTCATCCATCCTACTTTGTTTCAAATTGTGTCCATAAATAGATATTCAAGAAAAACTATAAACTTGGCAACGCTCTGTGAGACTCTCCTCATAATACTCTCTCAGAAATGTTTTCTAACATTTAGTTTATCTAGTTGGTAAACCTACAGTGGATCTCTCTCCCAACCATTGGTTTATCTTCTCCTCGAACTTATTTACATGCCCAGGATAAAAAAAGTCCTTTGCAAAGCAGAAAGAGGTCTGCTATTCTCTTCATGAAATGATACCACCTTCTTCTTTTGATCAGACTTTGATTTGGTGACTATAGTTCTTTTATTGAAAGAGGTTACAGATGAACAGATGTCTCATATGCTTTGATTCTACCACTTAAAAGCTTTTAGACTTATAACTTTACTATTATTTTTCTTTCCCAGGCTGAGAAGTTCTAGACTATTCAACTTTCCACATGTAAATCTTAGTTTTATCAATCCTTCTTGCTGTTCTGTGTGTGAAACTATTCCTATTCTAATGTGTCCTTTTATGTAAGAGGATTGGAATTGCTCCCAACTTCAAAGTGACTGAAACATTTATGCTGCGGGATCCCTGTGTTTTCTGTGTTTTTCATATATAACATTGGTCTCTTATATATGTGTGTGTATATATTTAGTATTCTTTTTTTCCTGCATTATTGGATTTTTTTAGTCACATACTGCAACAGATAAGTCATAGGACCTAAAGAAAATTTGTAATGACCTTTGGAAGCTTAAGGAGGTCAGATTCCCCAGCATAATACAATAAATAGCAACAGAATTCCAAGTGTATGCCTATGTTTATCTGGCTCTCAAGATTTTATTTTGAGATTCATGTTGAGTTAAGATAGGGGGTAGGTGTCTTGTAAGTTTAGGTGCCTAACTCCCATGTGATCTACAGTTGTCTTCATTGTCTTAAAATCTTCTAGTACTGCAGTGTGTCTGTGACATCCCAGACAATGACATCAGGCAAATATCCAACCAGTTGTAGTGAAATCTAAAGAAGTAGAAGAAGAAATCTAAATAATCGCAGAAGAAATCTAATAATCTAAGAAATGCTCATTCGGCCTCAGCCTTGATGAACAGCACCTGGGCTAAGCTCTTCTTGAGCTTATCAGAAACAGTGTCTGCTCCCAGGAACTCGTGCTGTCCAACGAGCTCCTGCTCTTTTTTAAGAAACAGCCTTGGAGCCTTACTTTTTTGCCTCAATATAACCCACGTGGAATAGTACTTTTGTTATCAAACTTTCAAATAAAGTTTCCCACCTGAATTGCAGCCAGGATGAAAAATTGTTGTGACTAAAATCCACTCTCTTGCAGCCCTATAAAGAGGGATCCAAAAAGAGACCCCCTGAGGTCTCCTAGACCACATTGGCTGTGACCAGTAAAGTCCCTCTGAGTGGGGCCTCTCAAGTTTGCTGTACTCAGAGGATTGCTGAATGTCGATGGACCCTGGGCTGATACCCCCTCTCCTTCACCTGTTGAGAAGAGGCAGAGGCATCTGAAGTGAGAATTTCACTGAATTCAAGGCGAATTTTTCACAGGTACTCTGTACGAACTCTACATCTGTCTGCATGAGAGCACGAAAATGCTATATCACATGCACCGGGAATGCTGCTCTCCTATATTCTTAATATTTTGGATTTGTAAGTAAGTTAGGCTTGTAAGTAAGTTACTGTTGTGGTAAATTCTATATGAATCCTTTGTTAAAATGTTTGACTTATGTTATCAGTTGAGTTAAGTTAAATGCTACTTAGTTTAAGTTCAGATAGGTGCTGTTGTGCCTTTAGGCCATATTTCTTGTTATCTTTACCCTTTCCCATGCTTTTGTCTCCCTGCCTTCCTTCCCCACCCCAGCCTGTGCATAGATAGTTTTTGCTTTATTTTCATTTGGATTGTTTGATTCTGAATTTTTGTTTGCTTTTTCTCATTGTTCTTTAACCATCTAGTAAGTAGTAGAGTGAACCTTGCCAAGGAACTTAGTCATGCTGTCGCTTTTGTAGTAAACCTGTTATTGTTGATGTCTTTGCTGGTGAGTCTTTAAGTGACCTTAAAGTGCTCATTCACAATACCAGTATAGTTATCTGTACAAGAAATCACTGAAAAGGGAAATGTGTTTTAATTTTTTAAATTAATAAAATATCTTTGGGGCTAATTGTTCATTTCACACATCTAAAGACAAAAATTAAAAGACCAAAAGACTGGCATGCATTAAATGAACTCAATTATGATTTAATTTATGTTTTACAATGAGTCGGACTTTTTTTTATTACCTTCTTCTTACTATATTGTTTAAGATCTTTTAAAATACCTTTTTTTTTTTTTTTAAGAAAGTCTCCATAATCTTAAAGTTGAAATGTGTAAAAATTAGGGAAAAAAAGAGATCCAAAATCTATTAAAATTGACCACAGTGACAACCCCTTAAATCTGATTTCTAACCCCATAAATTCCTTGAAAGTGAATGTGAGAGTGATTTTCATTCTTATTTGTATATTTGTTTATAAATTGTAGTTGATGGTACATAAAATAATAATTTAACAAGAGGTTAAAAAAAATTGCTTGATGCAATTTTAAACACATATTTAAACACATAGTCCTAAGATATTTAAAGTGTTTGTCATCTTTCAAAATAACTGCTAAGTAAATTTAAGGACTCCAAAACTTGTAAAGAATAAACCAGAATTACATATTAAAGACAAATAAACAAAACCACTTAAAATTTTTCTTAATTTGAACAAATTGCACATTTTTGCTCTTTTTAAAGCTATTGGGTTTTGCTCATACTTCTGTAAGTGAAAATACCTATTTAGATATTAATAAAACATTGATCTGATTTTATTTAGACAGACATAAATTATAATGAGCTATAAATCCTGGAATTAAACCTTTAGGACATGTTCACTGGTCCCTAACAAAAACCTGTCAGGCTGGGATTCGTCTGAACTGATGTTACCTGTCTAAACCCTAGGCACTTCACAGCTATAGGGGTTGCTGTAATAGTTGTCATGTGACAAAGCTTGTCTTGTGAAAATTAATTAATCCTCGATGCTGGATGTGTATTTACCTTGATAAGATGTCTTTGTCTTTAATCCCACAAAGGATTTAAGCTTGTTTAGACCAAAAAAGAAAAAAAAAAGAAAAAAAAAATTGAAGATTTAAATACGATCAAAAGTGATATTTAGAACTTACAGAAAAATAAAATGTGCATATTTAAATGTGAGAGGGGATTATTATTATTCACTTCAACAAAATTAGTAACAATGAGATGTGGACTAAATTCCAATTTTCTAAGTGCTCTGATGTTCCAATTCAGTGATTAAAAGTGCAATAATTTGCTTGGCAGTAAAAGGCTTTGATGAACTGACTACCCCACACAACCCTGACAAAGGCTCATTTTTGTTAGCAACTTTCTAGAGAAAGAATTTAACCACTTTATTTGGAGCCAAATTACTTCCAATAGATCTCAGAATATTTTGAACTGTAATTGCATTGAGAAGATAGAATGATATCTTCAGAGATGATCATGTAATCCTGTAAAAATTTCTGTAACAGTATTTTGTAAAGTTAGCTTGTTCTGAATAGTTTTTTGGTTTGATTTGGTCTGGTCTTACTTTTTAGTCTTTCTTTTCAGTTAATACTCTGATATCTCTTTTTCAGCTTAATAAATTTAAAATACATATAGAAAGTTCCATTCAAAAAAAGTGAGCTATATAATAAATGAAAATAATTTCTTTCTGTATTCTTGTAATGTAAAAATATATCTGGACAAAGTGTACTGGGTTTTTTTTTTTTTT
>VZRN01001879.1:1548323-1577600 GCA_013397935.1 Dasyornis broadbenti
TAGGGAGAAGAAGGGGAGATAAATTAAACAGTGATACCCAGAAACAAATTGAACTGAGATACTGACTTAAATAGTGCCTCTCTGTAGCTATAATCTATCAGGATCCAAATATTAATTTGAAAGTTAATTCCACTGAAATTAAAACAAAACATCATGTTCTTCATTATACCCACACTAGATGTTGTCTAAAAATGTAGAAGTTTCTGCAGGTATTCAATATGAACATATGAAAAAAAAAATCTGAATATTAAAAAAGGTAATTTGTTTTGTTCTCTTTTCAGAGAGAGAAAGTTGTAGGAGAATGTGATGCTGCAAATAGTTTAAATAAACCTTAATGCAATCAAGATAAAATGTGAAAAATATTCTTGTTAAATGCTGAATAACAATAGGCAAATATGAAGAAGCCACAAATAGCAGATATACACTAAAAAACACTGATGCCAGCATATGAAAAACTATATGTTTTGAAATTAAATAAAAGAAACCAAAATAGAAGGAGATACTGTGCTTCTCCTGCTAACAAAAAAGCACAAGCTCAGTTGTTAGATCACTGCTCATGAACACTATTTACTATTTTTGTTCCCAGTTTAGACAGTTTTAATGACAATTCCAGTCTGACGCATGGGATGCTATCCATAAGCAAAGTAGATGCCAGGCAAGCAGTATTTTGGACCTTTTTTGTTATTAGTTTAGATATTGAAAGAAAACAAAAAGTAAGGCAGGTATACTAAAGAGACACCAGATTTAAATAATAAACAGCTGAGAATTTATGAACTCTGATGGATGCAGGCCAAATGCTTAGGCACTCAAAAAAAAAGGGAAGGGTAGAAAAGATAAACTTTGTTCCTTCTTTGTGCTTGTCTTTTCCCTTTTATTTACGTGCCATTGAGGAAGGAAATCAATAAGATCCTAACTGTCATACTTTCTTCAGAACAAAAATAGCATGAGAGGAAAAAAATTTATGAGGCAATGAAAAATTACTCGCTTTGCCTGGAAAATTATCAATTTTGCTCCTTGGCAAGTGTAGGTAGAAAGACTGTCAGCTAGTGACATTTTTTTGTAATAAAGGTTAAATAAGGAATCAGACAGTATGTTGAAATTCCTTTATGATCTGACAGGTGAAGGCTGTATTTGACAATAGATATTTAGATGCCATCTACTTTAAATTACAATAATATTCAATGAGCAGTGCTTTTGAGTTGAAATATATATATGCTTCTTATTTGTAGTGGTTGTTGGTTTCTAACTGGTTCATCAAGTTAAAATTTGACTAGGAGAAAGAAAAAGCATAAAGAATTCCCAAGATATAAAATACAACAAAATAAAAGTCTGGTCCAATGGAAGAAGTGTACTAGATGGAAGATGACATTACATTATTTTAGCAATAATGATGTAGCAGTAAAATTCACAGGGGACAAAATATATAAAGGAAAGGTAAAGCTGAACTAGTCTTGAAAATTTGACTGAGTTCATGAAGAAAAACAGGGAGAAATTACAATTACCAATAGAAGTGTAGATTGACCACATATGACAAAATTTCACCAAATAAAAATCTACATTATAACTATTTGAGCTCATTTTTACAGTCAATAGAGAAATCTTTACAATTCTGTAGTAAAATTTACTCTTAGAAAGATACCCACTTAGATTACAGGATCATGCTACTGAAAATCCTAATTCTCTCCACCAATTAAAATAAAGACCTTGAGAATATATAGTCATTTATACCGTAGATTATATATAAAGACAGCCTATTCTTTGAGATTTCTCTCATAAAGGAAAATATCATGTTACTTGTTCACAGCAAATATCCACATATTTTGATTTCCTAACTTGTTTTAGAAAACTCTCTATACCAGCAGTTGTATCTTTTACCCACACTCACAAAAAAGGAGCAAGAATGGGGAGTCCCACAAAACAGAATATTATTCTATAATCTGAAATGGAAACTTCCTTTCTCTAAACCTCATTGAAATTGAGCTTTTTCAGATTTCACAATCTCTATTATCAAATTTGCACTAGCAAATTTTGGTAGGTGAGCCTGTCATTGGGTGCTCTTTTTTGTGATAAAGTTGGTCTAAAAACACCTATTCATGCACTATCTTTAATCTAACTCTCATATTATTGGTATTCAGAAGTATTAAAAAACTGAAGTTAGATGAATGAGAGACTCATACAGATGCTGAGTTTTAATATCTCATTTGGTAGAATAATGATATAGCTGACTATAAATTACCCTTATGATTATTATATTGAAAGATTTGAAAAATATAAATTGGAGTTCATGAGCCACAAACAAAATGTATATTAATCTTTGGATAGACAGATAGTTGAAAACAGGGATAAGTGCCAACTTGATTTAAAATTGCATATGTAGTTACCCTTTTCTGTAAAACGAAAGCTCTAATTGCATTTCAGTATCAGAAAACAAAGCCTACGTATTTTAGTTAGTTCAGATTTCAAATGTTTAGATTTGGTTTGAGGTTTTTTGGTTCATTATTACTGTGATGCCATAGGACATGACTGAATGGACATTTTCACTCATTTGGGTTGTCATTGACTTAATGAATTACATATTATGTGATTTATTTCCCTATTCGTACACTAATTTGATAACGAATTTTGACAGCTTAAATTTTATTTTACTGCAGTTCTTTACAACATTATTCACTGGTTAAGTTTCCAATTATAAATTATGCAGGAGGATGAGACAGATTAAGTCCAACTATAACATGACACGTGTGACACATGTAATCCTTCTGACTCTCACTCCGATAGGTGCAATTCTCTAATAAATCATTCATTCACAACAGCCAAAGGACATTAGCACAGAACGCTCTATAACTTTTGACTAGTTGTGCAATGAAGCCGAGCAGTGTACATTACCAAATACTGTCTGTATTACTGTAAAGTAATGATTGTTTCTCTGTGCCAGTTATTAATTTTATGCAGAAGCTTGCTCTTAAAAAGTATTTTCACTGTAATGCTTTGAAAAGATTTTCAGATGAGCTTAGACCATACAATTTTCAAAGTATTTTATATACAGGCCAAGGATCATGGAGTCCAATTCCTTTCTTCTTGCAGGACCACCTAAAACTAAATCATATGACTAAGAGCATCATTCAGATGCTCCTTGAACTCTGTCAGGTTTGGTGCTGTGACCACTTCCCTGGGAAGCCTATTCCAGTGACTGACCACCCTCTTAGCAAAAAACCTTCTTATGTCCAATCTGAACTTCCCCTTGCATGGCTTCATATAATTTCTTTGCATCCTATTGTTGGTCACCAGAGAGAGGAGCTGAGCATCTACCGATCCAATGTCCCCCTTAAGCAAGCTGAAGACTGTGATGAGGTCACACTTCATCAACCTTCTTTTTTCTAAGGAGAGCAAGCCAAGTGATGCCATTTGCTCCTCCTAAGAGTTGCCTTTGAGACCTTTCATCATCTGTGTCTCCTTCCTCTGGACATACTCTGGACCTACTCTGGACATACTTTTTGTATTGAGGCGTCTATGACTACACACAATACTCAAGCTGAGGCCACAACAGAGCAGAGCAGAGCAGAGAGGGAAAATCCCCTCCCTTGTCTGGTTGCAATGCTGTGCCTGATGCACCGCAGGACAGAATTGGTCCTTTTGTCTGCCAAGGCACACTGCTGACTTGTATTCAACTTTCTGTCGACCTGAAAGCCCAGATCTTTTTCTGGGGGACTGTTCTTCATCTTCTTGTCGCCCAGTTTGTATCCATAACCAGGATTACCCCGCTGTATGGTTGGTTGTTGCCCAGCCCTTTAGCATACCCAGATCTCCCTGCAAGGTCTCTTTACTCTCAAGGGACACTCACAGTTCTTTCTAATTCATTATTACCATCAAACTCAGTGTACATTCAAATCATGCATTCAGAAAACTTATAAAAACATTAAAGAGCACTGACCCTAAAGCTGTGCCCTGGAGAACCCCACTGATGACTGGATGGTAGCCTGATGTAATCCTCACCAGTTATAGACTTCTACTGAAAAAAATCTACTATCACATGAGGATTCTGTGTATCCAGATGCCTAATTTCAACTCTTTTGAAAATATAAGGAGCTCTGAATTTGATAGCATAAACAAGCTATTAAAAATATGACAAAGGAAAAGCAATATCTTACATTTTCAGTTTAAATATTTAATTTATCCCATTTTTTACCAGGATTTGTTATTAAAAATCTAGATGGTTAATTCTACTCATATGGTGTTGGAAACTGCAGTCCTATATATATATAGCAAGAATGAGATGAGAAAACTTTTTGTTTATTTTCATTACTCACCTTACTTTATCCTATGTTTCCTTTCAGTAACAAGGTAAAATTCGGGAATGTGTTCTCTCTAAGAATCCCAGCTGCAAAATTCTTAAGAGAATTTCAAGTATTATCTTTGGAATTTAAACCATAGGAAAGGAACAATCAGTTTCTGAATAAGCCTGCTTTTAAAACAAAATAGATTTTAAAACCCCCAAAATCTCAAACTAAAACAAACCAAACAAAAAAAAAAACAACACTGCACACCCCCCACTCCAGTGGGATGGGTAGTAGAATCATGAAAAAAAGATAAAATCCATGTGTTGAGATAAGAATAGTTAAATAATTGAAATAAAGGAAAACATAATAATATAAATAATAACAATCACAATCATAATAGGAATGAAAAGGAGAGAGAAAGAGGAATAAAACACAATCAAAACAAGTGACATACAATGCAACTGTTCAGCACTCACTGGTCGATGGGAAATTGAGAAGATCTTGTTTGAAGGTAAGCCAAAATTAAAACATCAATTTTCAATGTGTTATCAACATTATTCTCATACTAAATCTAAATTGCAGCACTACACCAACTACCAGCAAGAAAATTTATCCTATCCCAGACACAACCAGGTCAGTGGGAACAAAAACAAGGAAATCAGATCCTTCTCTGCAGTGTCCAGTGTCAGGAGTCTCAAAATAAAACATGTGAAAATCCACCTGAATACAAGAGCAGAATTTTTTATTGCAAGGGTGGAACAAGCTGCCCAGGGAAGTTGCAGATCCTCCATCTATGGAGACATTTAGTACCCAACTGGACAACACGCTGGGCAACCTGCTGTAGCTGATAGTGTTTGAGCAACTAGGGAAGGCAGAAGGGGTAAGAAGGTGTGTGTGGACAAGAAAACCTGCAGGAGTGCTTTCCAATCAAAACCATTCTTGCTGTGAAGCAGGGCCTTAAGCATAGTCATAGCATGTCTTTCAACCATATTCCCTCTCACAAAGTACATTTTTTGCATCACAGCACACCCAGGGGATCACCCTGATGCCCGAAAGAGTCTGTGTGACAGCTGTGCTGTCAAATGGCAGGCAGGAAAACAAGAATATTATGTTTGTCCAGAGACAGACCTTGCAGAAAAATAATAAATGTAATTTCTCAAAGTTTGCTTTGCAGCCAGTAATAAAGCGGATCAGGAGGAAATAGAGGAATCCTTAGTCTCATTATTGTCTGACAGAAAAAATTCCCTTTTCCCTTGTTCTTGCAGGTTTTCATTCCCTCTCCTGAGCTAGACTGATTTGCTTTGTCTGATTTTGTTGTTGCTCTTTTTCTTTTCCTATTGCTATTAATTTCCCCTGTTATTTAGTAGCTGTCTGTCTACTATAAATACAATTTTCTCACAATGATTGCATCTTCCTTTCTTCATTGTTTTTGGGGATTTTTTTTTTTTTTTTATCTTCTAAACGTCTTGTAAATCATGTAGTATTTCAGCCTCTCTGTGTTGCTGTGCCTGTTGCTATATACTGCTGTTAAGAAGTAGGATGCAGTGTAAGTCACCTAGAACCTTCACTGACAGACACTGTGCAGATGAGAGTTTCTGCAGTACAGACAATGAGAAAAGAGGGAAACCTTCACCCGCTTTACATAATTCTTTGAAGACAGGAGGAGGAATTAGAAAGAAACCTAACTGTCTTCCAGCAGTCTTTTGTGAATTATTTTGAGCTGAAATGAATGAAAATAATGGAAGGGAACTTCAGATGACCGACAGATTCTTTTTTATTTTCTTTTTATTGCTTCTTCCACTTACCTTGTGGTTACTTTCCATATCATCTATCCCATTGCTTCACTTTCTCACAATGTAAGATACCTCATTTTTATGAAGCCCTGGGTTTTATTACTTTAACAAAATCTCCATCATTTGTTGATGATAACACATAAATATTGATACTTCTTGAAGTTAAATTTTCTAAAGTATTTAAGTGCATTTTGTATGTATTTTGATGAATCCTGTGAGAGGAGAGTAAAAGTTAAAAACACAAAGCAAATTTGTTCATGAAAATTCTAAAAAATTGGGTTTGATCACTTCATGGATCATTATTTGGTGCTTTATTATGGAATAAATTTCTTTGGTGAGCCATTTATATCAATAAAAAGTAAAGTTACTTGAATGTTGAATATAGTAAATTTCAGGGATTAGGGATTTATTTCAGGCCAAAGTCATAAAAGCAAAGGAAATCAGTGAAATAAACACAGTAATTTAATGGCAGAAATAACCTACATATAAAACGTATGGCTATTTAATGATAAATTGAAACATTGAAGGCTCTGCTACTACTTAAAACATTTTTTAAAAGACATATCAAGACATGGAGGAAATTTTTACATATAGTAGGAATCAAGATAGAATTTTTATTAAAAAGATAACAGCTATATTGTTCAGAACCTAAAAAATTTTCTCATTAAAATTATCAGTTGAATTTCAGACTTGGAATTTATTTTGTAAGCCTGGCCAGGTGTTTTTGGTTTGTTTTTTTTTTTGTTGTTTTGGTTTTGGTTGGTTTTTGGTGGGTTTTTTGGTGGGTTTTTTGGGGTTTTTTGGGGAGGGTTTGTTTTTGGGTTTTTTTAAGTTTTTTGGTTGTTTGGTTTTGGGGTTTTTTGGGGGGGTTGCAGCTTTTTTTGTTTTGGGAGTTTTTGTTTGTTGGGTGTTTTTTTGTTTGCTTGTTTGTTTGTTTTTTGTGGTTTTTTTCTAATGATGAAATATTGAGTATTTGTACAAAAAGTTTGGCACAAATGAACTTCAGTGGAACAAATAACACCACTGTGTTTGTTTGCCTTTTTGTACTGTTAAAGAGAAGGAATTAGAAATGAAAGAAATGCAAAAATCATTTTCATCCAATAGATTTAAGTGTTAATATTATCCCTTTGCATTCCCATAAATTAATTTATTGGCCATCAATCCTTATTCATACCTTAGATAAAGTGAACTATTTTTGAAAAATTCTTAAAATATTTCTGAGGGTAGGAATCAGCTGAGATGCTAAGTCTATGGAACTTCCATAGATCACAATATTTGTTCATAAACTTAAGAAACATTATAGTAGTCCAGTGTGTGATTCTGAGGTCAAGGGCTGCCCTTCAGGAGCAGCATTCCTTTTTCTGTCTTCTGATGAAAATTCTGAAGGCTGCAGAACACAGCTGCATAAGAGAAAACATATGCATTTTTTTTTAAACACTAAGGTTGTAAAGAAAACATAGTCTTACCAAGAGTCAAATCAGTGGAGAATAGGATGAATTATTTTTAATAAATAAACTATAGGTTTGCTGTATTTTTAACACGTAGAAATAGATATTTTTTATAAGATATTAAAAACGTATTATTTTATCTCTATTACTATCACATTAATACCTTCATTTTCTTTAAGATTCAAGCTATGAAAAGAGAGGAGGTATTTCTGTAGTATAATTTTTAAGGGAGTTCTGTCAACTTCTGAAGTAGTTCTTTGAGTTTCTGAACCAAATCCCCAGGATACAGATGGCAATAACTTACCTTGTTCTTAACTTATAAAAGTTAAAAGTTTAAATATATTTTCATTTCCCCAGTCTTCTAGACATTTATTCTTTAGAGCAATTACATGTATGACACCAAATTTTCATGTGGTTTTCTTTATTCTCCCCTACCAGCAATAGTGTTTGGTTTCCTCTATCTATTTATGTTATTAAAAAGTGAGGTCTCAAAATATTTGTATTTTATCATTTGCTTTTAATGACATAGTTTTGAAATCTCATCACTCTTAACCCATAAGATTTTATAGAAAAAAGGTTTACAGACACTTAGGGAAGATATTTAGCAATAACAAAAAAGATATACATATATATAGAAGAAAGAGAAACAGGTGAATCAAATACTAAAGCAGACTTCACTGACAAATATGTTAAAAATAAATAGTTTTAAATAAGCTGACTACCAACAGATAGCTTAGTGCATTTAAGAAATTTGATGTTTTCTATCTCTCTAGTTTTCAGCTCTAGTAAAATAATTTGAATTTGGACTTCAGATAAAATGACTCTAGTTCTCCAGGTTATGTTTAATTTAGTGGAGAGATAAATCTTCACAAAACCAAGCTAGTGCCAAATTCCAGAGCAAATTGTGCCTGAACAGCTTGTATGCAATTTCCAGTATAGTTGCTTCTTTCCACTGCCTCACTCTCCATCAAGTTCTATTAAATAGGGAGCTGTGGACAGCTGGCATTTAAATGTCAGATACAAACAGCAAAGATTCCTCCTGGACCACACAATCTTTTATAGTGGTGTTTTCTAGTTTAGTCTGCTAAAAACCTATCACATCATGTGCAAGCCGCTCACCTATTCTCGAGTTGTGTGCCTATTATTGAAGCAAATAATTTTTCAGTTTATTTCAGTGAGAGCTTTGCCTGCATAAGAAAACAGGCTACAAAGCTTTACCACTTTCTTTATTTCTGACCCATTCTCTTACCCATATTCATACCCTCCTCATATTTTTCAGATTTCATTATTGCTTTATGGAAACTTTGTTATTAATCCTTTCTGTAGACAAACTATCTTTCCTACTGCATAAAACATTTTCAAATGTCATCTGACATAACATGCGTGTCTCAAAATGGTTACAGGCAAGAAATACAATGTCAAAATCTTTACCAAGAGAGTCATTATTTCTATTTATTTTCTATAGCTGCAATTAATTCTTTGCCCTTTCCAGTGCAAATAAGTTTCAAGAGTGTGTGTAAACCCAATATTATCAAGCAAGATTTCAACCTGAAAAATATTTTTACTCATTATTATCTTTCTATGAAAATCAGTTGTTTTGTTCTGTTTTGTGTTTTGGTTTCTGTTTTCAAAATTTCTGAGATAAGGGGGAAAAAAGAGACCAATAAAGAACAGAATTAATTATTCTAAAGAAAAAAACAAACCGAAAGCTCCCCCCAAAACCCCTCTAATTATATCTTTTGAGTAAGTTTCACACAGCCTCTAAGGTTCTGAGCTACAATTTGATGTCAAGTTTCCTGAAGCAGTCACAGGGTGAGTCTACTACATTCTGCTAATTGTATCACATTAGGCATACTGTTAGTGCTATTAATAAGTGTGTCGAGCAATTCCTCTTGACAGGTTGCACCCAAGGCAGAGAAATGCCAGTGGAAGCTAAAAGAGATCAAAAGAAAATGTTTTCTCATTAGAAAATCACTGAAACAGTCTTCATCTCTTAGTGGCAGAATGAAGCAACTATGATATAACTCTGATCATGGGTACATTGCAAATATAATCCATAATTTTAATGTATACAAAGTACAATTAAAACATCCTAAATAATAATAATAACACTACTACTACTCCTACTATTTTGAAGTCTGGAACTAGTTCATTACAAAAGTTCAGGTTCATAATACATGTAAAATACTCTTTGTAGGTCCAAAAGGGAAGGAAAAATGCCTTACGACAGTAAGTAAGAAAAAAAAAAAACTTCAAGGGTGGGATTAAAACTTAGATTCAGACACATAAAATTAGGTGTCAACAATTTTTGTATATGCAAATGAGCTATTTCTAAACTCCTCTTGTAGCAGATGAAAATATGGAAGTAGACTCAGTTAATTGAAAGGCGATGCCTCCTGCCACCCCATAATAATTTACATCATCTGCATGGGGCTGTAAACTATTACACTGGACCTCAGGGAGATCATCAATCTTCCTGACTGATAATTGGATTCCAGGTAAGATACCCCAGGATATTTCAAATATTCTGAGAGGACTTCATGTGAGCAACTGAAATCATATTTTTAATTAAAACAGCGCAAATCACCAAATCACAGAATGGATAAGACTGGAATGAACCACAGTAGGTCATCTTAGCCAACCTCCCTGCTTGTGGCAGTGACCTAGCCTGCCTTTAGATCTCGTATCTGGTGGGCAGACTTTCCTGCCCAGGATGGGGATGCTGAGGGCGGTGCTGAGGAGCCAGCCACACCCCCGTAATGTCAATCCCCGGGGCTCTCCTCCCTTTCTTCCTGAAGCTTCTCTGTTTAGTTATCAATCAGTTTTGTCAATCCCTAAACCCTTCCCCTTGCTCCTCCTTTGTACCGTCCTACCCCTAGAAACTTCTACCCGATTTACCTCCCTATTGGTTATATTCCTCGAACCCGCCCCTGAGTCCACCCTGGGTCAGTGTTCATTGGTTTATTCATATTATGTAATTTGTCCCCATTGGCCCAGGGAATTATCTCCTCCCATCTCCCTTCCACTCCTCCCCTCCTTAAAACCCTGTGTAACCCCTGGTTCTTTGCCTTCTGTGCCTGGTCCCCTTGAATGTCACTTGACTCCACGTCTCTCTGAGAGGCTGGGTAACAAAGGACATTTGAATTTGCCAGCACAGGAGGTCTCCTCTCACTCTTTGCTCCAGTCGTTGCTACTTTTACATCGGCTACAGCTTCGCCCACCCAGTGAGTCAGGGCATTAACACCACGACAAGTGCAGGTGGGTTGCTAGGTGACAGCTTGTCTCAGAGGCAGAAGTGCCTGGGGCAGGCTGCAGCGAAGGCACCTTCAGTGACCCTGCACTGAACTTCATCCTGCCTGGCCATGCCGGGCCAGTTTAGTGGTCAGCAGCGCGACACCTGCTCATCCTAGATCACATGGCACAGAAATGTATCCAGATGGTTCTTGAGTATCTCCCATGAGGGAGACTCCGCAGCCTCTCTGGACAATCTGTTTCAGTAGGTGGTCACTTACACAGTAAAGTTCATCTTCATGTTCAGGAGGAACTTCCTGTGCATCAGTTTCTGCCCGTTGCATTTTGTCCTATTGCTCAGCACCACCAAGAAGATCCCAGATGCTTCCCCTTGACATCCTTCCTTCAGATACTTACACAGAAATTCCTGAGGTCCACAATCATCTCTTCTTGAGGCTGAACTGGCCCAGTGCCCTCAGCCTATCTTCAAGATAAGACGCTGATAAGAGAGATGCTCCAGTCCCTTAATCATCTTTGTTGCCCTCCACTGGATCTGCTCCAGAAGCTCCCCATCTCTCTTGTACTGAAGAACCCAGAACTGGACACAGCACTCCAGATGTGGCCTCACTGGGGCTAAGCAGAGTGGCAGAATCACTTCTCCTGACCTGCTAGCAAAGCTTTTCCTAATGTACCCCAGGACACCGTCGGTCTTCTTGGCCACAAGATCACACTGCTGACTCATGGACAGCTTGCTGTCCACAAACACCACAACATACTTTTGTGCAGAGCTGCTTTCCAGCAGGTCAACCCCAAGTCTTTACTGGTCCATGGGGTTATTCTTCCCCAGGTGTAGGACCTTGCATTTGTTTTTGTTGAATTTCAGTTCTTTTCTGCCCATCTCTCAGAAATGTTGGGGTCCTTCTGAAGGGCTGCACACATCTCTGAGGTATCAGCTACTCCTCACAGGTTTGCGTCATCAGAGAACTTGCTGAGCAGACATGTGTACCTTTAACCGAGTAATTTATGGGTAAATTAAATGACACTGGACACCACTACTGACAGGCCTCCAACACTGTGACACTGATTACAACCTCCTGGGACCTGCCAGTTCTCAATTCAGCTCACTGTCCACTCATCTAGTTCATCAAACATATGGGGTACCCATGCTTTTGTGAAGTGGAAATTGGATGTCCAGTGGGTCATTAAGGTGGTGTCTACACTGTATCACACTGTAAGGAATCAAATTGCAATAATGACTGGTCAAGATCTAGGACAACTCAGTTCTGTACATACAGGAGTGCAGTTCCATTTAATTTCCAATAGCTACTCAGGTCTCTTCCAGCTGCTGATTCAGAAGGGCATGGGTCTCCATAAATGCTGTCAATACTGAAAGCCTCCTGTAGATTTCTCAGGTAACCAAGAGAGTTCAGATTACACTACAAACCTATGTTTGACAAGTGAATTGATCTCATAGTCAGTAAAGTCAATTGAGAGCTACACATTTGTTTTAAAATAGATGTTTATTTTAGAGTGAGATGAGTCAATTGAGTGTATTGATTATCTCATCTCTGTGGGAGCTGACACAGCTAACTCACTTGTAGTCACACTATATACACTGAGAGTCAATACAGTTATCTATACATAGGTTCTCGGTGTGTCCTAGGATACACTTTTTATGTTCAGCTGTGGCTTCTGGAAGGTAAGAATCTGTCATAAATCCTGTGTCACATCTTTCATGCCTACACTGGTGCTCCACATATCTGGGGTTATCTGAGCTGTCGTTAGATACTTATGTGTGGATGAGTGAAACAAATTCTTTAAGCCCGTGAAAGATAACTCACATGCAATATGTTTGCTATTTTTGGTCTCAAGATCTTCTTTTATGAAAAGTTCGGGTTTTTTTACATTTGATAAGCTTACCTCTCTTTCTTTTAGAACCTTTAAAAATGCTTTTACTGAATTGTCCTCCGTTGGGAGGTTCTGCTTAGCTGAAAGAGAGCAGCAAGAGCAGGATTGCTCCATGAAATGAACCAGAGCCAAGTTTTGCCACAACAGAGGCATGAACAGCAATCTTATCGAGAGAGGTACAGTCCCTGAGCTTAAAAGCAGCTCCAGGGCTTCCGGGCAAAAGGGATTTTCAGGCGAGGTTTATCATGGCATGTAAGGCCTGTATAGGTGAAGTGAGGCCTGTAGAGGTGGACATAAGAATCTGAAGATCCTGACAGCAACAATGAATAAGCATTGCTCTATCTACTCTATCCAGAGTACACAAAATTTACAAAAAATGAGAAGTTTTAAAGATGAGAATTTAAAAGAATAATGTAAGTGGAACAAATTTTTTTTTTTTCACATGATTAGATTTAAATTTGTTGACCAGTTTAGCTGAGTACTATCTTTGGAAAAATCAGACCTGGTATTCAGAGTTTGAAATAACAACCCGTAATCAATTTTATCATTTCCTGGTAACATTTTGTGATTTGCTAGTAATTACAGTCACCATGTCATGTGTCAACTGAATAGTTGTGTAAGTTCCTCTTCTGTACTGACAGAGAGCCCAGGCAGACTATCCCATATCAGCAAAAATGGCACTATACATGTGTGTCCTTAGGCAACTACTTCATTAATTGAATACATAACCGTCTAGTACAACTGCGCCTTAGGTAAGTCTCATATTGACATCCATTATTTCATACCTCTAAATTGTAAATTATGTTAATATGGAGCTAAAGTCACTCCCCAAAACCTTATTAATCCTCACTGTTAACAGCTACAATCATTCTTAGTTCCTATAATCACATTGCATTTTCTATTAAAGTCTTATTTTCTTATGAATTGTGCTGTGCTTCATTTTCTCTTAGAAGAAGCAAGATCTTGGAGAGGTAGAGAAGCAGTAATACTCCATGAGAAGCTAACTTCATTGTTGAAAAATTTATTATCTAGAGATTTGATGGTCATTTTTTGTATTTTCTGAGACAAAGAGAGAAAAGCAGGTAAGGAGAAAGATTATGGGGGTCAGTTCAACCAAAATCTATTCTCTACGGGTATAATCAAGCAGTGGAAGGTTCCTTGCAGCCTCCATTCTTGAAAATTGTCAAGACCCAGATGCACAAAACTCTGAGAAACCTGCTCTGATCTGCTCTGACCTAAATGCTGATTACTCAAGTTTTTCCTTAAAATCTGATACCAATCCTATCCCATTTTAAATGTTTCAGGCTTGGTTCTTTTGTTGTTGTTGATTTGTTGGGGGTTTTTTGGATAAAATTATTTGTCATGGCAGTCAGCCCATATTTAATTTGCAGAAATTTTATGTTTTTTAAATGTAATTTTTTAAAATTCATATATATAAAGCAATATTAAACCTCTACTAGTTTTTGCATTTTGTTTTATACAAAGGCTTGAAATTATCAGTTAATCTCTTCATTTCAACTATTTTTCACATTTCATATGCAATAGTAAAATCTTTCCACAGTAATGACCTTTAGTTTACATTTCTTCCAGATATAAAAATAAAAACATTTGAAATAGTATTTGATATGAAAGAGTGTTGGATTCAATTAAGTTTCTTGAGAGTGATATACACTCTGTGACACATTCAAGTCAGAGTAAAGAAGCGAAATACTCGGTTGTGGTTCCTAAGTATATTTCTGAATTATTTTATTACTTCTAAGAACACAGCAAGAGTTCTTTCAAGTTTAATTATAAGGACATGTTGTAGAGAAAATAATTTAAAGGTATAAATGAATGAAGGTACGACCATGCTTTAACATTTACCTAATAAATGAATTTTGTATTTAAAATACAGGCTGTATGCTCTTTGTAACAAAATACCAACACTATAAAACTGCCAACAACCCTTCTTATCGAAGATATGGAGGAGATAGGAACAAGATTACTGAAAACATAAAAATTAAATTAACACTTTAACGATAACGGCATTCTTTAGCCCATTTACTTTTTGCTTTCACAGAGAAGCAGTTATAAGTGTGCTGCATCTTGCTGGGATGGAGTTAACTTTGCTTCATGGTAGCCTGTATATTTCTCTGCTTTTGGATGTGTGTCTATAAAATTGAAAGTTTGGCTATTGTTGCATTATTCTTCCTCAAGGTTTTATCTTTTTCTCAGAGAGAAGGCTGGGGAGGTCAAGTCAGGAGAGGACAGCACTGGGACTGTGACCTGAATTATCCAAAGGGATGTTCCATATCATATGATGTCATGCTCAGCAATGAAACCTAAAACAGACAAAGAAGAAGAGGAAGTGGGGAGTAGGGTGTTGTCTCCTAAGGTGGCCATTGCTCAGAGACTGGCTGGGCATTAATCTACTTGTGTGGTTGGTGAGGAATTGCCTGTCTGCCATTTCCTTCTTCTTCTTTTTGTTTTTTTTTAACTTTCCTTCATCCATTAACTGTCTTTGCATCAACTCAAAAGTTTTCCCACATTTCCTGCTGGATGCAGTGAGCAAGCGGCTCTGTGGCTGCTTGGCTGTTGGCTTGTGTCAACCCATCACAATGAGGATAAAATTTAATGTTACAATCAATAATTATTAAAGGTTTGACTAATTATTTTCATACTGAAAAAAAATCTAGCAACATGCACATATGTTGAGATATATCTATGTGTGAATGTATATACAAATATATATTTAGTCCTCTTTCTGTTTTCTAGAAATTGTTTCCTCTTATTATTTCCCACAAAACTTAGAAAGAAAAATGCTGTTTCAAATTTTGGCACATGCTTCTCTTTCATAATTGATGAAGCCTGGTACAAAATAGACTGATGAATTTTAGACTAAATCTGACCTCTGAGAAACTGATAACCTGTACAAGAGTCAGACTGTGCATAACCTTTCTGTGAAATATCTCCCCTGTACGAGGCAAACTTGGCTGGTAAAGGTTGATTAATGACAAGCTGTGCTGGTTTGGGCTGCGGTAGAGTGAATTTTTTTCACAATGGCTAGAAAGGGCTGTGTTTTGATTTGTGCTGAGCATGGGGTTAACAATATAGAGATGTTTTCGCTATTGCTGAGCAGGGCTTGCACAGAGCCAAGGCCTTTTCTGCTTTCCGTACTGCCGTGCCGGCGAGGATGTTGAGATAGCGTGGGAGGTTGGAAGGAAACACAGACTGAACAGATGACCCAAACTAATCAAAGGAATACTCGAGATCACAGGACATTGTGCTTAATATATAAAGCTGGGGGGAAGAAGGAGGAAATGGGTGGGACCTTTGGAGTGATGGCGTTTGTTTCCCCAAGTCACTGTTGCACATGATGGGGTCCTGCTCTCCTGGAGATGGCTCAGCCCCTGGGTGGGACTTTAAGTGTGTTTATAGAACAGCAAGTTGCGTTCACCCTCATCTTAGAGAACAGCAGTGAATAAAGGTGTGTCTGATTACAGTGAGACTGGGATTTCAATCCTGTCATTTCAGCTAGTGTTTTACATTCAGGTAGGGATATTAGAAGTCTTTTGTGTTTTCCTAATAAAACAGTAATAAAAGCTTTACAATTAAATTACAGGACTTTATATTTTGTTGAATGTGAGTTGACCCATTGACATTTGAAGGACTTCTTTCATGTTTATATGCTGTTTTAAACAAAGTAATATTCTTTAGACCCTGTTTTACACATGCTGTGCTTCTACCTATCAATTCTGAGAATTTCTGAAAACAGACCATCTGTTTTTTCTGCCTATATCTTTTCTGATTCAAACTGTCTTGTTGCCATGGAGTCTCTGTTCTGCCTTAGGAAAATAAATTATTGTTTAAAAGAGAAGGTGCTTGTCAAAGTACACAGCAAAATTAGCCATATATCTAATATCATTAGATTAGAAAACTTTAAAGCAAAAGAGAGGGGTTTTTTTAAAATTTTTATTATGTTAATCTAAAACTTGGACTTCGTCATTAACTAAATAATTTTATTCAAATGGTTCTGCCCATACTGGGTACCTGGGCAGCCTCTGCAGTAATACAAACATTCTCAGGCTTTGGTACTAATGACCGGAGGAATTAGGTTCAGGAATTCAATGTGTGTGACCTGCACTGACAATATAGGTGTGTCAACCATGAATCAGAGAGAGTGACATACGTGTTGTCCAGAGAAAAACTTTGTACAGCAACATGCATGACCAAGATAAGAGGAATTATTTCTCTAATTGGCCGAGAAGGTTGAAGATAAATACTTTAGAGTGCCTCGGATGACTTGAGATCTCTGGACAACAGCAGAGGACACTGGAAAAGGGTAGTTCTGGAATCAGTAAACCATATTTCCAGTGCCCAAGCAGTTCATTTTAAAGGCCATCTCTCTCCAAAGTGACAGAATCAAAATTGATTCAGATCATATGGATGCAGATAATCTCACATGGACTGAAAACAGCTACAAGTCTGTAGCAAAGGGTTAGCAGTATCTCAGCTAACAGAACAAAGAGTAGTTCCCTGGGATACTTTCAAGGGTGTAATGCTAAGGGTTAGATTTAGCTAATGGAAATTATATCCTTAATTTCAAGAAGCTGAGGACATTAGTGAGAACAAAATGCTAACTCAGATTAAAAAAAAGAGACTTATTGTATTGGACAACAACCATAATGAAGTTGCAAAGTAAATAAAATTTCAGGGCATTAGTTTGGGTTGCTTTTGTTTTTTTTTTTTTTTTTTAATTAAAGGTTATGAAAGTTGTTAATGACAGCAGCAGGTATTAAACTGAAATTAAACAGATATAAACTGAAAATGTCATTTGTCATAGTTAAAAATCAGCACTTCTATAAAGCAGAAGTAGTTTAAACGTCTACAAAGCAAAGATCATAAAATTTGATCTACAGTAACTTTCCTTTGTTATACTAAATTGACTGACTTATTTTGTTGCTTTCAACTGCCTTTTATTAATTATTTATATTTCAACAATTCTTCTGTATAAAGCTCAAATATAACTACAGTTGCAGATGAAGATTCCTAAAAGCTTAATCAGCATATCATAAATAAGAAATATTGGAAAGAACGAGTAGAAGGCACTGTTATTCAGATGTTAATGATGTCACCAAGATACTCGTGTCGGGTAAAATTTTAAGGGAAGAAAACTAATAATTATCTGAAATTTAAACAAAACAGTCATTACTCATCTTGAACTAATTTAGTGTTACTAAAATTAGAATTAGAATGAAAACAAAATCTGAAGACCAGTGAAACAAGTGAAGAAATAAGGGTGGATTCTACTAGATATGATTAAGTCCTTGACAACTTATAAGAAAATATTTTCAGTATGGCATTAGGTAACAAAACAAAACAAAGAAACAAACAAAGAACCAAAAAAAAAAAGGGAAAGGATATTATCATGTAAACATTGAAGAAAAAGTACCAGGACCTTGTACAGATTAAACTTAATATATAGAAAAATCAGCTAAATAGTATGGTATGCTTATTTATTTTACTTTGCATTAAATGTATTGCTCTTTGAAATCTTTTACTTGCCTTGTGCTGTTCTATTGGTAAATTAATTCAGAAATTGCTGTATATTTCTTTGTAAAACATATATAGTATTTTGTTATTTTTAGAGAAAAACACGTAGCATAGCTAATTAATCTTCATGTTAACATTTACAGCTGCAAAGAGAATGAAGAGGAGAAGAGAGAAAAAGAGACTACAACTGAATAAACCAGCATTTTAATATTCTTTCCCAGTGACTAAGTATATGGCACTAAACTTTTGACTGTAGTACCAGAGCAAAAGGATAAGTGACCCAGAAGGCAAGTTGTAATTGAGTTTTAAGGGATTTCTTACCATACAGAATTCAAAGCAGAGTTTCACATTCTATATGGCTCTCCAGAAAAGTTAAAATTTTGTCATCTAACAGATCAGCCTGGTAATTAAGATTCAATTTGAGCCCTACATTAGTGAATCTCATGGAGTTTATTGACTAAAATGAAACTGCTTCAAGGCAGAATAAAATTAGAGTGTCTCAAATCACTTGCAAAGATTGGAAATGTAAATTGTGAAATATCATTATAATTAAGAGGTTCTGGTTACATGCTTCCTGGTGCATCAACCAATTCCATTTCCTCATGACTGACTTAGTATATTCACTTAATTGCAGATCCTGATTTTTTTGTTATTTTTACTTCCTAGAGGCACTGTGAAGACATGGAGCATTAAGGAAATATCAGTAGTATTAAACATTCAATAAAGTCTTTATTTGTGGTTTTCGAAGTAACTTTTTGTTGGAAAACATCTTTCCAAAATCTGGAAAGGTATGGACTGTAACTCAGTTTTTTATTGAGTCAATTCTTCTGCTTATTGTTTTATGTGTCAAAGCAAGCATTCTCAATATTATAGGTATTATGGCAGTATCTTTCAGTTTGTTTATTATTGATATCCTTTGAACTGATTACAGAAAACAGTGTCTCCTATGAATCAATTAGAAAAATTTTTGTCTAAACTCAATCTGGTAATTAATATTCACAGTCTTCTGAGATAATGGAAGAAGTAGACTTCAGAAGTAGCCTTCAGAGAAAGGTATCTACATCCTTGTAGGACAAACAGACTATTACGATTCTGAAGAACATCTTTTTTTTCCTTGTTCTATTTGACTGTAAAACATTCAGGATGTAAAAACAGGACAGCATAAAAACCAAGCAGCTACCTTTGTGTTGCAGAAACACTATTAAAAAGATGATATTTTTTAAACCTCCAATTATGACTTACTTATTCCATCTTGAAAATAAAAGTTTTATATAGTACTTTGCAAAAAGCAGATCATCCCCACACAAAAAAACACCAAACCAAAAATAAAATCTACTGAACACTTCCAAGAATCACTGCAAGTGTTTGTGTCTAGCTGGCAACCTATACAGTTCAAGTACGCATGCTTACAATGATGTTAATACATAGTCCTAACATTTTAATAAAATAGTCTTAGTGAATAACTGTAAACATCAAAATCAAATACAGAATCAATGTTTTTTATGAAAAGACAAATACAATTTTAAAAACCTTAAATCAATATGAGGCATATTTTTTTCTTAAAAATTTGGGTTTGAAATCTCTGTAATTTTTGGACTGTGAAATTTTGCATTTCCAAATGCTTAGCAATTATAATTCCTAAAATTTTGTGATACTCTGCACTGGAACTCTACTTAGTATCTATGAAATGCCAGAATTAAACTCAAGTAAATTAGTTTGGTGCCCTCTGACATTTATATTATTTTTCAGTTTTTAATTGCATGACTACACACTCATTTTTATGCATACCCCAGCTACATTCATCGAATGAAAATTTCTTTGCATTTTCCTTTTTTCGTCTCAGAGGTCTCCAAGGATGATTCCTTAGACATGGTCCAAATTATTCATTAAATGTAAAATCATTAATCCTCAAATAATTAATTAATATCTCTTTGAGAATGTTACTAAGGTGCCCTGACCACAACATCTGAATGCTGAACTGTTCTTGGCAAGATTTTTGTGAAACTAAGTAGTACTACAGTCTTCATCTGTACAGATGAGAGGTTTAGAGAGTGTGAAGTAAAAGGTATTAAATACCCATGTATCTCAGTGCCAAATTCAAAGCAGGGAAGCTCTGTTGTTTTTTCTGGTCACGTAGAATTTTCACATAGAAATTCACATGTTCAAAATATATCACAAAATAAATTTAGTGACAGTTGTGAGCCATCACCATACCTGTAAATTTAATTCTTAGTGTCTTCTATCAAATATTCTCAACATAAAGAATATAAAATTAGAGAGTATTTATGAAGGTGTCATCACCCTCATAAGAGAACTCAGTTTATCAAAATGTGTTTATATTACATTCTTTGGAATCAGATTCAGTATCCTTAAAAAGAATAGGGGGTTTTTTTGCTAATACTCTTGTCTTTGTTTTTACCACAAAAATCTGTGAGAGAAGAAATATAGGTATTACAGAAAAGGGAGTAATTAAGTATGTAAGAGTGATACATTTCAGGAGCATTAATTCACCCTATGCACTAATGACATGGGAATCATGTGAAAATAATGTCATGGGATCATAACATTAAAAACTGAGACTAAGAATATGAATTATCTTTTATAGCCTAGAATTTCAAGTAGGATAGGGTTGAACATAGAAGTATTATTCCTGTCAACTTATTATTACTGTCACCAAAACAATTTATGTGATGTGTCTTCAGCATTTTTCACAAAATCTCAGAACAGTTGAGGCTGGAAGAAGCTTCCTGCTCAAACAAGGTCACCTAGAACAAGTTGCCCAAGACCGTATCCAGAGAGTTATTGAATGTCTCCAAGTGGAAAACTGCAGTCTCCCTGGGCAACCTTTTCCCACACTCAGACACAATAAACAAATGTTTCCTGATTTTCAAAGGGAGCCTCCTGTGTTTCAGTTTGTTCCCACTGCCTCTGGTCCTCTCAATGTGCACTACTGAAATCATGGCTCCATCGTCTTTGCACCTTCCTTTCAGGTAATTACACATATGCACAGGATTACCCATGAGCCATTTCCAGGCTGAGGAGTCACAGCTCTCTCATCCTTTCCTCATACTCCTGGCTCTTAATCATTTCTGTGACTCTCCTCTAGACGCTCTTCAATATATCAATTTCCTTCCTGCACTGAGGAGCCCAGACATAGGCACAGTCCTTTAGGTGTGGCCCCACCAGTGCTGAACAGATGGGAAGTATCACCTTCTGCAATCTAATGAGAGGGCTTTACTGCTATAATTTCAATCACAATTTGTTTGGTAAGGAAAGATCACAGGAGCAAGGAGCCATTTTTTGGATATCTGATTTTTTTGGGGTTTGGGGGTGGTTGTTTTGTTTTATTCATTTGTTCTATGAAAGTAAGCACACAGAGAGAAAATATTGTATTTAATTTGAAGTGATATTCAGGTAACAGATGAATATTTACAAGATATGGAGCAGAGAGAGCAGGTCAACAGAACAGAAACAAAATGGCCTGTGATGACTCAAGTACGAAGACATTCGGCTTTTTTTAATCAGGAAAGTCACAAGTTGCATTATTTTTGTAAGGATACACCAGGGAAAATAATCACTTTTAGCAATATTTAATCATGCTGGTGATCTATAGGGAAATACACAAAAAGGTAAAAACTCAAACTAATTGGATTTTTTTTTTTTAATTTAAATAAGCTAAGCCCTGTAGCACCTAACATGACTTGGGTCTTCTAAAACATTAGTTAAAAAGGACTAGACAAAAATAGGGGAGTAACTTAAGGGCAAATTAACTGCCCAGAGAACCTTTGAGAGGAGGAGGCTGTAAGTCACTGCAATAAGTGGCAGCCAGTTGCTCAGCACCATGGGACTCTTGATGAGCTTATCTCTACACAATTCTATAGCTGACTGTGTCTTGTGTTGTTTGAGACCCCAAGAGAGACTCTAGACAAGCTCCCCAACAGAACCAATCCCAGACTGACTTCAGGAGTGACTAAGACGTAACAGACAGAACAGAGGAACCCTGTATTTGATGGCCCAGACACAAGGCCATGAAGTACAGATCTAGGACTCTCTCAGAGCTTGCCTGATATTTGCTCCCACCTGTAAGGGGGAAAGCATATCACTTAAAATTAAATATAAAAATATCTTGGTATTGAGCCCATTTAGTCTTGCCACGGACAATTAGGTCTTACACATTTCTAAAACCACAATCATGGAACCAGAATTCTAAAAAAAATTAATAAAGAGGAGAACTGTATTTTCAAAAAAAATTCTTCAGTTTTTTTTTTTTTGAAAGTAGGTTATTAATCCTGACACAGTTTTAAATTATGTGTATAAAGATTACGTCAAAAACATATGAAATATTAATTTTATTACATTAAAAATTATCTACATTTATCAGAATACATAACTGAAATTAGAGTTCCCATCCAAAAGAGACTCTGTCTCTCTGTTGTCATATATTAGTGCAGAATGCTCTTAATTGAATGAATCTTGATCCACAAATTTTTTGAGCTGAAGTTACAGTAATATCCAGATACTTATGATGTATGGGATCTTAGAAAGTACTTTTTAAAATTTATTTGGATGTGCTTATGCATGATAGTGAGTGCTTCTCAGTATCATAAGGAAGGTATCTGCCAGATACCTTTATCTCATTTCACTGGGATAAATTTTAGTAAGGTAGTCTTGCTAATTACAATTAAAGGTGTTCCAATCATGTTTCAAGTAACAAATAGCCCATACCTAGTTTTCTGTGACATAATGGAAATTAGGAAATTGTTATGCCATTTACAATTAGAGGGATGAATACCATGGTGAAAGGTCACTCAGCCTTTGGGTAAATTGAATAAGTTTCAAGATATTTTTAACATGTAATGTCTTTTAACTACTTACTGTTAATGTAACAAAACAGTAGACTTTCTGGTGTCAAAGTACTAATGGTGTCCATTAGTACTTTGAATTCTATTCTTTGTTATCTTTTTCTTCAGATTCAATTGTAACAACCATAAATACTAAACTGAAAATTTTTAATTCCGTTCCCATAACACACTGAAAAAAATGAAGATGGCAGACTCAATATTCATTCAAACGTTCAATTACAAGTACTCAGATCAAAACAAATTAAAACCCTCTCAGCCATACATTTTGCTGTATCTTGACTGCTAATGCATTTTAACAAAAGGAAAAATAAATCTTCTTAAATTTTAATAAAAATAATCACAGATTAGATAAACGATCACAGAAAAAGCCCCACATGAAATGTCTTCATGGCCAGAAATTAGGTGAAACATTCATACATATTAAATAAATTAACTCTCTGATCTGAGAAACACTTTATTGTCCTTCCAAAATTGCATAAACATGTCCGTTTACATATGCACTAGAACATTTAGGATTCAGGCAAGAATCAGAGAAGTGCAAAGACAGTGACAAATACATTAAAATAAAAGGTAAATGCCACAATATCCAATTCACTGCACCAGAGTCTTAAAAAAAACCAAGCCTGTTATTTTAGATTTTTAATCCACTTGTACTGCTTTCATTGCAGACAGACAAATGTGAAAATAAACAGACTGGGGTTTCAGGAACTCTTGTTTTACCTTTACGTTGTTTATTACTATAACAAGACCTTTTTTTTAATTATCTTTAACATTTTTCTCCATTATCTTTAGCATTTTTTTCCATTATCTTTAGCACTTTTTTCCCCAAAGAATTTCTTCTATATTTAGTACATTTTATTCTGTCTATTAACACAATAGATCATTCCAAAGGCCTTCAAAATTACCTCTTTCACAATATTCATAGAATCATAGAATGGTTAGGTTTGGAAGGAATCTTAAAGGTCATTCTATTCCAACCCCATCCTTGTCACGGGCAGGGATAACATCTGCTAGACCAGGTAATTCAAAGCCCCATCCAACTCAGCCTTGAAGATCCACAGCTTCTCTGGGCAACTTGTTCCAATGCCTCACCACTCTTATGGTAAAAAATTTCCTCCCAATACCTCACCTAAACCTTCCATTTTTCTGTTTAAAGGTGTTCTCCCTCATCCTGTCACTACATGCCCTTGTCAAAAGTCCCTCTCCAGATTACCTGTAGGCTCCCTTTATATACTGGAAGGCTGCTAGAAGATCTCCCCAGAGCCTTCTTCAGGCTGAATACTCCTAAGTCTCTCAGTCTGTCTTCACAGGACAGGTGCTCCAGCCCTGTGACCAACTTAGTGGCCCTCCTCTGGACTTGGTCTAACAGTTCTTCTTGTGTTGGGGCTGGATTTAGTACTTTAGGTGGGATCTTACAAGGATGGAGCAGAGGTCAGCTCCCTTGACCTGCTGGCCATGTTTCTTTCAGTGAAGAGTGTGCTATGGTTAATTTTTCATCTGCAAATCTATATTGCTGGGTCACTGTTGTGGTTTGACCCTGGTCAAATGCCAGGTATCCACAAAGTAACACACCCAGGGCTCATGAGTTGAGATAGGAAAACTGGGAGGAGATGCACTCAGGGCAAAACAGGCTGAAACGTCAAAGTTTCAAAGTGATTTATCACTAACAGAGTTAGAGGAGTAAATGAGAAGTTAAATAAAACCTTCAAAGACACCGTTTCTCCGCTCACACTCCTCCCTCCTTCCCAGCAGTAGCACAGGGGGGACAAGGCATGGGGAGGGGGATAGGTTAGTTCATCACCGAGATCTTTCTTCTGCTGCTCAGGGAGAGGAGTCTTTTTCTCTGCATAGCCGTGGGTCCCAATCTCACATGCAGTAGCTCACCCGAACCTGCTGCAATAAAAGCTTCCTCTGTGGGCAGACAGTCCTTCCAAAACTGCTGCAGCATGGGGTCCCTCGTCCATGGGGTACAGGCCTCCAAGGTTGGCCATTCCACCCTAGGAGTAAGGCTCTTTACTAGACTCCTGCTGGACTACAGTCTCTCTCAGCCATCCACCCACTCCAGTGTGGGGCACTCAGTTCAGTCTCAGGTGCAAGGCCTCTCTTTCCACTGGGTCTCCAGCTGGACCATGGCCTCCTCCAGGCATCCACTCGCTCCGGTGTGGGGCACCTCCCCACGGGCTGCAAGTGGATCTCAGCATCCCCCGTGGGCCCCATGGGCTGCACGGGCACAGCTGCTTCACCATAGGCCTCACCACAGTCTGCAGAGGGGACAACCTGCTCCACCATGGGCCTCACCACGGCCTGCAGAGGAATCTCGGCTCCAGCGCCTGGAGCACTCCCTCCCTCACCTTCTCCACTGACCTTGGTGTCTCCATGTTGTTTTCCCTCACATGTTCTCACCTCCTCCTCCTCCTCTGGCTAAAAAAGAAGCGCGTGCACCGATTGTTTTGATTCCTTCTTGAATATGTTATCACAGAGGCGTAACCAACATCTCTAATTGGCCCAGCCTTGGCCAGCAGCGTGTCCATCATCTTCAGAGCCATCAGGGATTGGCTCTGTTGGACATGGTGAAGTTTCGAGAAGCTTCACACAGGAGCCACTTTGTGCCCCCGCCCCCAGAAAAAACTGGGCCAAGCAAAACCAACACAGTCATGTTGACCTTCTCATCCACCACAACCCCCAAGTCCTTCTCCAGAGGGCTGCTTTCAACCTGTTCTTTACGTACCCTGTACCGGTGTTTGAGATTGCCCTGAACCAGATGCTGGACTTTGCACTTGTCCCTGTTGAACTTGTGAGGTTTTCATAGGCCCACCTCTCAAGGTCCCTTTGGATGGCTTCCCTGCCCTTCAGTATGTCAACTGCACCACACAGGTTGGTGTCACTGGCAAACTTGCTGAGGATGCACTCAATCCCACTGCCCATGTCACTGACAGAGATGTTAAACAGAACAATGTCAACAGCAATCCCTGAGGAGCACCACTCGCCACTGGTCTCCACTCAGAGCTGTTGACCACAACTCTGAAAGCAATCATCCAGCCAATTCCTTATCTGCTGAGTGGTTTGTCTGTTAAGTTCATGTCTCTCCAGTTCAGAGACAAGAACATCATATGGGACAGTGTCAAATGTTTTGCACAAGTCCAGGTAGACAGTGTCAGTCATTCTTCCCTTATCCACCTATGCTGTAAAACAGAGGATCTGCTTCATGATCTTGCCAGATACAGAGGTGAGACTGACTGGCCTGTAGTTACCCAGGTCTTCCTTTTTAAGCTTTTTAAAAACTGGGAGTTGTGTTTCCTCTTTTCTGGTTGGTGGGAATGTCATCATTCTGCCACAACCTGTCCAATATTGTAGACAGTACCTTAGTCCCTCTGTCTGCCAGTTCCCTCAGAATCTGCTGATGCATCTCTTTAAGTTGCATAGACTTGTTCACTCTCAGGGTTCTTAGGTGCTTTTGAACCTGATCTTCTACAGGTGGTTCTTCATTCTCCCAGTCCAAAGTTTTCTTTCTGCAACTTAGGTGCTGTGGCTGGAGCACTCACCAGTGAAAAACCTGCTCAAGCAGGGCCACCTAGACCAAATTTTCCAGAACCATTTCTAGACAGCTTTTGAATATCTCCAAGGACAGAAACGCAACAATCTCTCTGGTGTCCTGTGCCAGTGCTTGGTCCACCTCATAGTAAAATACGTTTTCCCAATTCAAATATTATCATCTCTTTTTCTTGAAAAAAATTATAATCCTGGATTGTACCATTCAGTTCAGAGATTCCACTATGTTTTACTAACATTGATGCTGAACTATCTCAACATAAAACACAAGGTAGTGTGAATTTTTTATCTAATTAAGTCAACTGGAGTTTCTCCATGGACTTCAAAAGGGTGGAACATTTACTAATAGTCCTATTTCTAGAAAATCTTGCACCATTAGACCAACAGACAGCTGAAACGATCATGAATAAATAGACACCAATTACTTAGTATTTAAATTGAGCAATATATGTATTTCTCAGCTCTGCAATGTAATACAACAGCATCTGGCTTCTATATACATAGCTTTGATGAACTTTTAGTACAAAAAAAAATAGAAATTGCATTTTTCCTTAAATAAAAAGGCATTTAATTTGAAAATCTTTGCTAACATTAATGATTCAGGTAAATAATGCCAATGTTTTTTCTCTAGAGTCAAGTTGCAATAGAAAGAAATAAAGTATCTTACATATCTGAATTTTTAGAACACTAATACTTTTAATTACCCATTATAATGAAAAAATCATGCAGGTCAGGAAGAAACTCTCTCAATAACACTGATATTTTCATGTTAATAATTTCTAACACAACTTTTTTACATGTGCCTTATGATTTACTTAATAATTACTTTACTGTAACTAATGGAGACACTTTAAAGAATAAGAATAAAAGGTTTCTTTATTCACTTTTCCAAATTTATTTGCAATTCAGAAAATACTATTTTATTTAATTATCTGGATAGATAATAACTCTAAATATTACTATACAGATGGATCTATTCTAACTATATTCTGTTTGAAAACTGCTGGATCCTTGTCCAACAAAGTAACTTCAAATTTTTTCTTCATATTTGTAACCAGGTCATTAAAAAAAAAAAAAAGTGTGAAAAAACACCTTATCTATCAGCAATATATGCATTTCTAACAGTATAATGGAGAATCTGTGTAACTTACAGGTTTGACAACTTTATTCATTCACATTCTGTACGTAAGTACTCATTAGCTAAAATTATTATATGTTGGTTGTTATATCAGCTCTGTTCACCTCTTCAGTTCTTACTAGAGTAGTTACAAGTCTGGAAAAGTATTATTTTATGGCAGAGGTGTTTGGTCTTCTCTTTAGAGAAGTAAAGAAATTCATACTGAAATACTCTGTGCCGTTTTGACCCATCTTCATTGTACTGCAAAACCAAGGAGGTCTTTTGAGATATGTTCAGTAATATACTTGCCAGAAATTATTGAACATTCAGTTGAAGAGATCTAGTGAGATATAAATATCTGTCTTTTTTTTTGTTATGAATTTGATGGTATGCCCCCACCCCAGCCTGACTTTTATTTCCCATAACCTTGCACAAGTAAGCACCAGCAGCAGTTGCAATTGGATGCATGCGGTCATAGTGCTTGCATAGGACTCCAAGTAGATCTGTGTGAGACAAATTAATAATGCAATAGCCAAGGGCTACTTTAAGCAATTCACCTAAACAAGAGTGCTGGTCAAGGGCCAATTCAAGCCAAGTATGGAACAAACTAATATCTGTAGTCAACATGCAAATATGACCATAAGTTAATTATCTAACTCTGCAAATAGTGGACAGCCCAGAACCTGTTGGGTTTTCTGACACAGAAGTGGGCTGCACACCAGGATCTCCCCTTGAGAAGGTACATATCTCAAAGTTACTCCTTGAGGATGAGAGACTTCTTTTTGTGTGACATACTAGCTAAGAGTATGAGAAGAAACACACTCAAATTTTGAAATCTTAGCTAAAAGGATTAATCATGACATAAAGAGTTGTACAAGTCTGGGACTAAGTAGTCTAAACTCCCCTCTGGGAAGGAGTATGGAATGTAAGGGATGCCTTTCTGAACCTCATGGCTCAAAAGGAGTATGTCCCTGACAGTTTTGTCTGACCCTGGCCTCTATGCAGTAAATAATCTAGTGCACCCGATTATCAAATCTTAAATTAAATCATTAAATCACTGTCACATTTACTATTAAACTTTGTTAAATTGCTGGTTTATATCAATAAACATATTGTAACTTTCCTATTACAAGTGAAGTGGGTCGCTCCATCCACAAAAAAGGGGAAATATATTAAAGACCTTATAACCCAAAGACACTTGCCTTTATATTTTTCAAATTTGGTGAAAGAACAGAAATATAGTCAGAAAAGGAACACACAAAAGAAGGTCCTTAAGGAGAAAAGTAAGTGCCTAGTGTTATGCTTGTTCCTGTGTTTTCATTCATTTCTTTCTTCTTTCTCAGTGTATGAACTTGCACTAGATGACAAAAAATTAGATGTGTATGGGAAAGACAATGGATTGTACTCAAAGCTAGATCCACAAACTCATTCAGGTGTCTCCACCACTACAAGAAAGAACAAAGTGATGGATGTTGATGAACAAAACCCCTGAAAAAAAGAAAAACCCATATAGTCTTTCAGGTTTTGTTGTTGCTGTTGTTGGGTTTGGGGGGGGGGGGG
>VZRN01001879.1:1577638-1658347 GCA_013397935.1 Dasyornis broadbenti
TTGGTTTTTTTGGACGTTTTTTTGGACTTGTTTTGGGTTTGTTTTGTTTTTGTTATTGTTTTTGTTTAAACCTTCATCCATTACCTTTTGTCTATATCTCTCAAAATACCCAGTTTCAGAAAACAAAACACATCAAAAAAACCCACTCTGTGTGAGGATAACTTTTGGCTTCCCTATCTTTCCCTGTTTCTTTCCCATTGGATTTTAACATTCATCTGGATAAGGAAAAACTCAAGTTTGAGAAGATTCTTTACATCTCTCAAGGTACACATAGTCCAGACATATTCAGAAATTAGGAGCTGTTCCTTCTAAACCTTCTGGGATCTTCTGTATGTTAGACATGTATGTGTTTTGAGTACCTTTGAAACAGGTTGTAAAACATTCATTGTGCTGAAGTTATCTTAGCCCTATAGATTCAAGGTTCAGGGAATATAAGAAGAACTTCAAAGAGCACTGCAACTTCAAACCTGAGTTTAATTATTTATTTATTAACCCAGATTGATGGATGAGGAAAAAAATGAACAAGACCTGAATTACCTTTCACTGTATCTCCTGTTATGAATTGGAGAACATCTCCACTCTCACATGACTGTCACTTCCCAGTGGGATCTACTACTGATTTGTAAAGTGCTTCCATCCACACAGGGGCCACCAGAAGGAGCCTCCAGGGCAGCAGACAAACATACTCATTGAATTTCAAGTGGGCCCCCAGCAGAGAGGACAAGAAATTCCCACCACTGTCATTTTCTGCCTTGCAGTGAGAGACACAGGGTGCTAGAAGCTTACTGTACTTGCTGCAGACACCTTCTTCTCGAGGAAGATGGTGCTGTCAGTCCTAGAACACAAAGGCATATTGAAAGGTGAACATACTAAGCAGAGATAAAGGATAAATACTAGATTTAAAATACTAGAATACATCCTAACTTTCAGGGAAGTTTTTCTGAATCAGATTATTCCGACTATTTAACCTTTAAAACATCAAATACAGTAACAGTTGTTGGCTCCATATATGCATATGTATACATATATTTAGATATACATATATGCATTAAGGACTTTTTGTCCACAGCAATGGATGTAGTGTTTCAACTTTTACACACAGCTCAGACATACCAGCTGTGTACAGACTGCCCATCGACATCTCCCTGTGAATAAGTTCCAGACATGTCCCTTGTCAGCCTGCCATTAGTCCCATTACAAGAAGTCTAGACACTTAAATAAGCTGTACAGGAAGTTTCAGACAACTAATGGTTCTCTGTCCCCAGGCATATGGCACCTAGCTACATCCTTCTGTTCAGTTTAGTTCCAAGTTCCTTTTGCAGATATTTTTCATAGACAATGAGAGCACAGCAACAAAGGAAGCTGAGGTGCAGTAAGACGAAACTGATGAACAGTATGAAAAATTCAAGTAATATGAAACGCTGGGACCAGAGTGTACCCATCTGAGAGTTCTTACAGAACTAGAATTCAAAGTATCAGCATCATGGGTGAACTATGCCTTTTTAAAATACTGCTTCTTCTGTATGTAGCAATGTCCCTAATGGATTTATGTCTACAAAAGAGAAGCCAAAGAAAGAAACATGAATTAGAGGTTGGACAGTTTCTACACAATTCCCTGGAAACCCAGTGCTTGATTTAAAGCCTAAGTAAGGTTGCTCCAGTTTTGTGTTCAGATTTTTGCTTTTATTCAGCCAAGATACTTGAGAACAGAAAGCACAGAATAACTACAAATTAGGTAGTTATGTGGAATGTGTAATATGTATATGTGAGTTTGTGACCTTAGTGTCATGTGCATCTTACCTAAGTTATTTTTGCTATTGTTAGATTTGTAATGACCATTTTACATCTAGTCCTAACTGTTCCTTCTGTGTCAGAGTTAACTTCTATGGTTTTCATGGAAAGTTTTCATTTTAACTCGCTTTTAGCATCAAACTGAGAATTGAAATTGAGCTGTAAGACCTCCATATTTTGAGGTCTTTCCTGAGAAATGACCTCCCATTCCTGAGCATTTGGTAATGGGGAAAAATATAATAGTCTAATAATTTAATAATACAAGAAAACAGATTAAAACGGAAGTAGATAAGTGCAAAACTTGTTGTGGCTAACCTGAAGACACTAGAATTTGTATAAACATTCAGATACCTGTAGGTTCTAGAAGCTTGAACTAGGGTTGAATAACATTTTAATAAATCTAGACACCTAACATGTTTCTACGCCTATAAATGGTGTGAATATACTCTCTAGGTTTTCCACATAATACCTGGACAGAATTAATCATCAAAGAAAAGCATCTGGCCACAGCCAGAAGAGAAAAAAATTTACTTAAATCAGGAAACATGGAGGAGAAATGAATTCAGAGCCAGGTATAATTTCCTTACATGCGTAGAACTTTTAGGATGACATATATACTTGTCTGGTTCCATTAATACTCAGTGGTTATGTTTAATTTTTAAGTGAATAAACTGCAAGTGCAGTTGTATGAAGTCAGATTTCTTGAAATGTGAATGTTACAGTCCAAATGTATACATCTGTATTTGCTGGCAATTGCTTTATTTTTAGACATTAAAGCATATTTTAGAATATATGAAAAATCTACTTAATTAGATGTATGCAGCTTCTGTAACAAATTATTGCTTTTTTAACATACACGTATTCCTTGGAGATGTTTAAATACAAGTCACATGTTATACATAATTTATTTGAATTTTTGTTTACCTAATACTGGACTATTAATTTTTTTTTTCATTAAATTATCCAGTAAGATTCACCTTCCCCTACTCCCCTTGTTTGTTTTTTCTTAAGGCAACCAATCCATGACAAAGTTATTTAAAATATATACTAACAAACAGAAAAAGTTAAGTATTCTGAAAATTAAGAGTTTAAATGAACATTAATTTTTAAGAGCTTTTATTTCCCTTCCCTGATATTCACAGTCTAATGACAAGCATATATTCTTTTCTGGCACAGGAAGAAGAAAGAAATTGAAATGAGTGAGAAGATTCATTGACTGTTGGCTTAGGCATCTTAAGTGCCTTGTTTCATTAAGTGAAACCTAATTTTGGGCAGATTTGAGGCTAGAAGAAAGCAAAGAGAAGGAAAAGAGAAGTAGGAAAGAGGGAAGAGAGAGGAAATAGAGGGCAGGGAAAAGCAGAGGCAGGAAAGAGACTGTGAAGCTCATTGAAGAATGTCTTCACAACTGGCAGTAGGCTGAATTCAAAAGGAACTGTCTGCCTTGTCAAAAAGACAGTAACTTATTCTGCCAGGGGCATTGGCTTGTTCTTGCTGGCTCATTTTTATAATAAATTGGCTTGATAATTCATGTCAGCTTTTCCTGCATATTATACTCAGAGTGTAGTGAATATAAAAAAAAAAAAAAAATGTGTTCTCTCCAATGAAACAGTTCATAAGAAGCGTATTATTCTATACCACTGACTATCCAACAAATATGTATGAATAAGCTCTTCCTGATAGGCTGCAGGTTCTCTGCCTTCAATATTGTTCCCCAAAATCAATTAAAAATGCATCCTTGTATCAAGGTGAGGTGTAAGGCCCCAAAAAAGCTCTCTCAATAAGACTTGTAAAAGGGCTTACAGTTGTTCATGTATTCTGAGTTAGACACATGAAAGAAATACCAACAAGGTATTCTCAAGAGATCAAAACAATAAGAAAAACTTTACTGGCAGCTTTAGAAAAACAGAGAACTTTGGCAAAAGGGTTAGTGCAACACTCAATCAACATAAAACACTTCTCAAAGCATTATCTTGTCCCATCAACTTCACAAATTCTCAGCCCATTCAATTTTAAGTCATTGAAAAATTCTGAGAAGAGGGAACTAGAAAGAAAGACAGAAAATATATAGAAAAAGACACATATAGCCACCAGCTCCTGGGTTCCAGGAGTGTTCAGCTGGTATGACAAGAGAAGGTAGTGTCAAGACATGCTCACCTCATGTTCAGCTTTAAATACCCGTTGGACTTCCTGGGCCTTCCCCCAGGTGGGATTTCCAGTCATTTGGGCACTCAGGAGCTGGGTTAGAGGTTCCAGAGGCAGGTGTGGTGCATTGCCTCTGGTGTGACAGGAACTGGTAGCCATTGCCAGGCTAGAATACTGGCTCTAGGGTCAAGAGGTGTGGGGTAGGGCACTGCCTCACCAGAGCAAGGCCCAACCCCCCCCCTTCTCCCACATGCATGCACTCCAAAATGTCTCGAGACATCAATTTTTCCACTGTCTCACATGAGGGAATTTGGATCTATATGTAGTTTCCTAAACAGGCACAGAATCACAGGATTTTTAATTTCTCAGTTGAAGCAAATTATTAAAATTGGGAGCGGTCAAAGAGCTAATATAATGCAATGTTTGCATTTTGCCTACCTCCCTATTGGCCTAGGAAAGAAGGTTAAAAAAAAAAGTAATAAAAAAATTCAGACATATATTTATGCATCAAGTTCAGAAACCTTAGAAAAGCACTTTAAAAAAAATTCTTTTTTTTTATCTCATCAAAATGAGAAGATGGGTGGAAATGTTAGAGAAAATTTACAGTAATCCTTGAGGGGAATTAAATACACACTTGTGCTAAATTTTCTCTTTTTAAATTGTTAATAAGCAATGCATTTAACAGTTCCACACCTGTAAGTGGTTCTTCAAGGAGTCTACAAAGATATGCCATAAGCTGAATCTTTGTTTACATTGGCACCAGCACAAATCCTGTGAGCAATCACAGAGATGCCTTAGCCTGGGTTTGGGTCCATCCCCCAGCCAGGATCTGCTGCCCAAATATGACCTGAGCACTTTGCTATAAGGATTGCTACAATACAGTGCTGTGGATGTTCCTTATCTTGTCACCAAGGGAAATACTCCCTTATACACCATCTTTCTGTCTCCAGCATTCCTGCCTCCAGTCAGTTTACTCCTTCTGCAGTTGGGCCTTCTTGCCCTTCATGCTAGATAATTCTCTGCTCATAAATTACTAGTGCTGAGCAGTTGTCAATTGAATTTCTCCTCCAGATGTCTGGAGAAAGACTACGCAAAAGGCTATTAAAGAAGCTTAAGTTAAAAAGCGTTTGAACAAATAGTTATTCAGATATCAATTAAATTTATAACAACCACAGGAAGAATACAGTCCTTTGCATTATAAGAATAAAAGAATTTTTACCTATTATCTGAAGTACTACCTCTTCTGAGGGTAGTGCTTAAAAAAAACAGTGAGATTTGAAATAATATTTTAAAAATTCTTTATTTAAGTGTAGTGTATTGCAATTAACAGCTGCAAAACCATGGGGAAAATAATGCCACTAGTCTTGAAAAACAGCTAGAGGTGTTTTTGCATTTTTTGATTTTTGTCATCATGAATAGCAAAATAATGATAAATTAGTAAATAATATGAAAACTGGTCAAGTTAGAGATTGCTCTGAAATTAGAGATAAACTAAATGCTGAGAAAAAAGGTATTTTCTTAGGTCTGTTTACAGACCTTTATGCATTATGAACTTGTTTAGCACAGTAAGAGTCAAAGATGGTGTAGCTGAACTCTTTTTTGCCCTTGACTACCTGTTCTTCATTAGCAACTCAATATCGTATATTACAAATACAATATTTTTGGGATTTTTTTCTGAATTAAGATGAAAGATAATAACTAAAACTAACCCTTCAGAAAACAAGCTAATCCCTTGAAGTACTATACATGAATTATGCTTATTTTACAGCCTAGTTCCAAATCAGTATATTCCACTATATTTCCCCAGATACACATTTAGTCATTCTTCTCTCTGTTTAAAACACTCTATTCAGAGACCAATGTTTCAATAACCACTAAATTATTTCAAGAAATTTACTAGAGCATTAGTTGTATCAGCTTCTTTTAAGTTTGTAAATAGAAGTTTGGTTTTCCAAAAATCTATTTTTGCTTTAATATATTTCAGACAAAAAAAAAAAANTAAAAAAAAAAAAAAAAAAAAAAAAAAAAAAAGAGAAAGAATGCTGTTCTGCACCTTTGAGTGCCTGGTTTAAATAAAGGATAATTTTATGTCTCTCTTTGAAAGGCTTCATACCATGGTGTTGGAAAAAGTATTGTGAACCTCTTGAAAACCAGCACACATCTGAGATTACTGTAGGTCACTAGCACCATTTGGGTCACATCAGGATTGAGCTACAGATGTTTTAAATACTGTCACTTTTTCATCATTTATATTTTAATGGTCAGACACTGCTGATGCGTTTTGATGCTAGAGGGTGAAAAAGTCTATTTTGAAATACCAGCCATGTAAAGTTGAAAAGACTCCCCCAGCACACTGTACACATTCAGACAGCAGGGGACTTTTTCAGAGAGGTGTTGAATTAAGCCTGGTTAACTCAGATAAAAGAACCGATCTCTTCAACAGGATGAATACAATTTGTGCTACCAGATTTCCCTCATATACCCCAGCACTCCACTGATTTAAAAAGGATGTTAAATTAAAGCTATAGCATAGCAGCAGGGAGACGGTTCCAGCAGAGATAGCATTAAAATTAACTTTCTTATAGCAAAAGCTGTTGCATATGAGACTGAGAGGGCAGGGGGGATGGGGTTGAGGCTGTGTTTAGTTCTATATCATAAGCAATGTCTCTGAAATTTATGAAGATGATAATAATGTTTCAGTAAAGTTTTAATCAGGTAGTCAAAGTTAAAATGAGCCAATTTTACTGCTGCTACAATGAATAACATAATCTTAGAAAAAACAAAAAGAAATATGGAGTGTTGATTCCGATCTCAATAGCACCTGGCAGGTCCTTGGTATCTTTTGCTCTTATAAGAGGCAGTTCGTTCTAATTCTACAGAATTTTTCTAAATTGTGAGAAATTTTTTCTCCAGAGGGAGGTCTATATGCAAGTCTTCCAGTTAGGCAAGCATCTAAGACATTTTCTGGAGCATATTTATCCATATTTGAGTGTTTCTTTGTCCATACTTGAATGTTTCTTTCAGGGCAAAGTAGACTCTTGTGGGGACTAGTGTGCACACATATTTTGTTCTAGTATGGAACCATCATATAGCTTAATCTGCTCACTCAGTTTCTGGAACTAATAAAAAGACAAGCATTTTATTCTTAGTTTAGACCTACATGTTAAGTTTGGAACTCATCTGACTCCAGGAATACTTTCCATTTATGGAAAAAGCCCACTTCAGTTCACAGCATTGCAGAATCACAGAGAATCACAGAGAATCACAGAATTACAGGCTCATGGAGTGGTTCAAGTTGTAAGAGCACATCTAGTCCAACTCCCTCTGCTCAAACAGAACCACCTACAGCTGTTAGGATCATGTTAGGGTGTTCTGGACCATGTCCAGAATGCTTTTGAATATCTCCAAGGAGTGACACTCCAAAATATCTTTGGACAACCTCTTCCAGTTCTTGGTCACCCTTACAGTAAAGTATCTTGCTGTTCAGAGGAAACTGCCTGTGTTTCATTTTCTGTCTGTTGCCTTTGATCCTCTCCCTGGGCACCCCTGAAAACAGCCTGGTACTATTGTCTTTGCACCTTCCTTCAGGTTATTAGATAAATTGGTGAGATTTCCCCTGGTCCTTCTCTTTTCCAAGCGAAAATGTCTCAGATCTCTCATTCTTTCCTTATATTGGAGTCATCCATGTGCTTAATTATCTCTGTAGCTCTTCAGTGGACTTTCTTCAGAATGTCCATGTCTCCCTGGTACTGGGGAGACCAGAACTGGACACAATACTTTGGGTGTGGCCTCAGCAGTACTGAACAGAGGTCAGGAATCACCTTCCTTGATCTACTGACAACACTGGTGCTAAGGCAGCCTGGAATACCATTATCCTTCTCTGCAGCAAAAGCACATTGTTAGCTCCTGTTCATCTTACTGTCCACCAGGATGCACCAAGTTATGATATGTTCTCTTAGCTTACCCTCAAGTCAGAAATATTTATCTATTTTTGCTTTTTTTTCTCAGTATTTGCAAGGAGAGTGTCAGTTCCGAGTACAGTTTCAAGCTTGAAGAAAACTATTTCTCTCCTATTTATATGCAGATCTGAATAAATGACTAACTTTATGAAACTAACTAGGAATTAAGCAACAAATGGATCTCCTGAAACATGCTAACAAGTGTTAAAATTAATGTGAAAAATAAATTTTTCCTGACAAGTTATACTTTCCTTAAACAATTAATAATGTGCTCTCAGATTTTGGATTGGAATACATTGATTATACCAAACAAGTATCCAGTGGAATATGCACTATAAAAGCTGACTCTTCCGAAAAGCACAATTCTATGTAGAAACCTAGACGTGGATCTCTTGCTTACCATTAAAACCTGGTTTAAATGCTACTATTGGGATTATTCCTTAATAAAAATGTCTTTCAACAGCTATCCTGAAGTTTGTGATTCTTAAATATGTGAATTCAGAATTTCAATTTCTAATGTTTCCACACAGAATTGTCCTTACACCAAGAACACATAAATTCTTTAAGTGCCGGTAAACTTTATCTAGTCTGTTTTACTTGCAAATATAGATGCAACCATGAGGGTAGACTATATTAAAGAATAACTACTTGCTTAACTATTTTAATATATTACATTAGATTTACAGAGGCATACAATTATCTTAGAATATTTAAGGTGTCTTTAAAGAGAGAACACAAAGAGTGAGAATATCTTGAGAAAATTAATGGAAATTGACAACATTGTAACCTATGTGTAGCCGCTGGCACCACTAGAATCTTTTCATATTTCACTGAAGGTGTCTATTTTCTGTAGGGAAAACTGCATTGCGTGAAAAGGAAAGATCTTACTGCTGTCCCCACACAGAACTGGCAGAGTGTTCGGAGGACTTCAGTTACTGTCATAGTAACTACAGGTGAAAAAGAGCAGAAAAAGATAGAAAGAAATCTTGAAAATCTGACCTCTTAGAGCTCAGACTAGTAATCCATTTCTGTGTTGAGCAAGTAAAAATCTATGGGGAAATTTCCTCTTTAAATCTCAAACCATTAATTTGTTACATGACTAAACTTTCACTCAGAAAGACCATTCTACTAGGTAGCAAAAAAGTTTTAAATTTTACAGCCTGTATTTTTGTATAACACTTGAATAATCTGTATATGTAAACTTTGTATTTCACGGGTCTTTTCATCAACAACACTATGATTTTCATGTCAACAATAAAACTAAAAAGACAGAACAAATAATTTTTAATCTCAGTCTCAGGAAACTTTTAAAAAAATATGTATGTCAAGGTAACACTAAAAAAAATTTTAATGGAACTATCAATGTCTGATTAACATTACAGGCAACAAATTAAATTCTTCAAAAGCAATAAATTTGTGAATTATACTCATTAGAAAAAACATTCAAAGATTTGATCTAAAGAGAAAGGTTGATAATAGAAAATAAACTCAAAGCTTTTGGAGTAATTATCACTTTTTAAATTAACTTATTTTGCTTTAAAAATTACAGGTTTTGCAATATAAACCTACTTTTAACCTTGAAGTTATAAAGTCTTACAGAGGAATCTATAATAGCTTAAAGGTTTAGTGGAAGGATGATCCACACAATGAACTCTTCCTTTGCTTTCAACATTGTTGATGAATTCAACAGTATGTCGTTACTTACTATTTTAAGAAAATACTGTATTTCACCAAATAGAGTGATAGAAGGAGGTTGAGCTATTATTATGAAAATCTGTGTTTACTGCATAACACACTATTAATGCTTTATTCTCATGTAGTTAGTATCTCCAACCTTTGTCTACAAATATTATATTAATTCAGTCTTTACTGATATATATGCATCTTTACTGATATCTATACTGACAAATATGTATTCATTAGGAAGAAATATTTTGTGTTTCCTTTCTCAAGCGGATAGAGTTCTCTTGCTAATAAATACCTGCAATTTTTTTGGTAGAAGTTCTTAAAATGTGTAAGAATCACTGAAAACTCAAGATCACTCTCATTTCCCATATTTGAACTACAATTTAGGTTATGTATGGCTTCATTTTGCTGTTTCAAGACACTGTAAGAATGATACTATTTATTCATTTGGGAATTAGAGAAACGTTTTATGATAGCAGACAGTCATTAAAACTTCTGAGAGCTGTTATAGTAATATCTCTGACATAGACATAAGTGGTAATACACTCCAGTTTTAACTCTTCTGCCTGTGAAGATAATGAATTCCTTACAGTTTAATGTTGTATACTAAAAAAAAAAAAAAATAATTTCTTTCAGTTTTATTGTGGTTAAAAAAAAAAAAAAAAAAAAAAATCCTTATTATTTAGTGCTTTATTATAGTTGCAAGTATGTTAAGTCCTTGTCACACTATAACCTCTGATGGCTCACTCCTCCCACATTAGAATGGGTGAAAGAATGGGAAAAGTAATTAATGGTAAATCAAAAGCTGTGCACTCAAGCAAAGCAAAGGAAGGAATTAATTCACTACTTCCCATGAGCAGGCAGGTGTTCCGCCATCTCCAGGAAAGCAGGGCCTCATCACATGTAACAGTTACTTGGTGTTGGAGGTTGGGAATTTTTCCATCCTGTGGCTAGAGACACTTTAACGAGCCTTAACGACGGTACTTAAGAGACAACGATTGGGTACCTAAGAGATAACGACTGAGTACCTAAGGGACAAAGACACACTTAAGAGACTAAAAACATAGCCAGGTGTGGCGAGAGAAGAAAAAGGTGGCTGGCCGTGGGCAGAGACACACTTGTCCCCGGGACTTGTTGGAGGAGACAGCTGCTGTTTTCTTCTTCACTGCTGCCGCGGGAGCTCAGCACTGCTGGGTTTTTTTCTTCCTTGCTGGAGTCTCTGCTACTCGTTTGTTCGCCGGCTAGAGTGGACAAGCCCTGCCGCCCAGTTTGCTGCCCTGAGATTTCCTTGCTGCAGCTCCGCTCGCCGTGCAGCCGCCTCGCCCTCTGCTCCGTCTGCCATCACCGAGGAGCTGAGCTCGCATCACAGCACCCCTGCCAGCCGTGACCGTAACTGTACCAAAGGGGAGGGGCGGTGTCTGGCTGCTTAGAGAAAGCTGCCACCGGGTATCTGGTTTGTTTAGTTGTTATTGCTACTGTTATTGGTGCTTGTTTTCCTCGTTATAGATACGAGTGAAGAACTGTTATTCCTTTTCCCATATCTCTGCCTGAGAGCCTTTGATTTCGACCTTACAACAATTTGGAGGGGGGTGGGGGTCATATCCTGTAAGGCAGTTTTCCACCTGCCTTAGCAGACGCCTGTCTTCCAAACCAAGACACTTGGAAAGACAAATGTCATCACTCTGAATGTCCTTCCCTTCCTTCTTCACCCAGCTTTCTATGCAGAGCATGATGTCATATGGTATGGGATATCCCTTTGGCAAGCTGGGATCAGCTGTCCCAGCTGTGTACCCTCCCAACTTCTTGTGCTCGCTCAGCCTCCTCGTTGGTGGGTTGGGGTCAGGAATCAGGAGAGACCTTGGCTGTGTGAGCACTGCTTAACAGTGACAAAACCATAACTATATTATCAACACAACAAAAATCCAAAACATAACCCCGTACCAGTTACTATGAATAAAATTAACACTATCCAAACAAAAACTCACACAGTCCTTCAGCGGAAACATGGGAATATTTTAAAACTGATTTAAAGAAAAATAGGAGATGACAAAGAAGGAAGAGATAAGAAGGACACAGATTATTAAAAAGATTAACTATTTTTTAGAGTGAATTTTATTCACAATGCCATGGAGGATTAAAAAGCCCATGCAGAGTACAAATTTCCCACAACACCTGTGCTGAAAATATAGATAAAGTTTAAATAATGAAAAGTCAAGGTGAGATTAATCATGGGTTCTACATACAATAGTCCCATGGTCATGACAGCTACCACCAAAACTGATAAACAGCTGGGCTTTTTGTATAATCTTCCCTTTCTGGGAAATTTTTTTTTAAAAAGTGAAAAAATAAAAAGGATGGTAACTAATGCAGCATCCAAGGAGACACATTTTTAAAAAAATCAAGTAGTTATCTCACTAGACGAAGTAAAAAGAAATCAAAATTAACATGAATAAGACAGGGGGGAAATTCCGTGAGGAATGAAGGGATAATGTAAGATGATGGTTGTAGTGACTGGCATACACCCATACCTAAGGTCCCTAAAAATGTGTGAATGGTGAATGTGTCTTATGCAGTGTCTTGCTAGTATCTTTCTGGAAGCATGAAATATATAAATCAGAATACATCATTACAGTGCAATTCAAGTTCAACAAATTATCAGCAGAAAAATATATTCATTATCTCTCTGAGGGCATTACATGTATAGTTGGCCATATTTTGAGTAAAGTAATGTCATGGGTAGAGGTTGTTTTGCTCTTTTCTTTAGATTTCATAGTGAGATCAGAAAATACATTATCATCCTATATTTTCTTCAGTATTCATGATGAAATTTTATTTCCCAGATTTTATTTATTCAATTCTTAGATTTGTTAAATTTCAATATGTGTCACAATGCCACCCTGAATTGTGTCAAGACTTTTTCATGTTGTCAAAGTTCTTAAGTCTCCTAACTGTAGGCTTCCAGATGACTCTTAGGAGGTGAAGTGATCTGTCACACTGTGTTGGTTTTGCTTGGCCCAGTTTTTGCTAGGGGGGTGCCCACAAAGATGGCTTCTGTGAGAAGCTTCTTGAAGCTTTCACCATGTCCAGCAGAGCCAATCCCTGATAGCTCTGAAGATGATGGACATGCTGCTGGCCAAGGCTGGGCCAGTTAGAGATGTTGGTTACGCCTCTGTGATAACATATTTAAGACGAGATCGAGATGGTGGGGGCACGCACCTCTTTTTAGCCAGAGGAGGAGAAGGAGGTGAGAATATGTGAGGGAAAACAACATGGAGACACCAAGGTCAGTGGAGAAGGTGAGGGAGGGTGTGCTCCAGGCGCCAGAACCGAGATTCCTCTGAAGGCCGTGGTGATAATCATGGTGAAGCAGGTTGTCCCCCTGCAGCCCATGGGGCCCATGGGGGATGCTGAGATCCACTTGCAGCCCGTGGGGAGGTGCCCCACACCGGAGCGAGTGGATGCCTGGAGGAGGCCATGGTCCAGCTGGAGTCCCAGTGGAGAGAGAGGCCTTGCACCTGAGACTGAACTGAGTGCCCCACACTGGAGTGGGTGGATGGCTGAGAGAGACTGTAGTCCAGCAGGAGTCTAGTAAAGAAAAAAAGCCTTGCTTCTGAGATGGAACAGCATGGCCTCAGAGGTCTGTACCCCATGGACGAGGGACCCCATGCTGCAGCAGTTTTGGGAGCACTGTCTGCCTGTGGGGGGAGCTCACGCTGCAGCAGGTTTGGGCGGACTGCTGCTTGTGAGATTTGGGACCCATGGTTACACAGAAGAAAAGATTCCTCTCCCCCAAGCAGCGGAAGAAGATCTTGGTGATGAACTGACTTATCCCCGCCCCCCACCCCATGCCTTGTCCCCCTGTGCTGCTGCTGGGAAGGAGGGAGGGGGGTAAGAGGAGAAACGGTGTCTTTGAAGGTTTTATTTAATTTCTCATTTACTCCTCTGACTCTGTTAACAATAAATCATTTTGTAACTTTTTAGTTCAGCCTGTTTTGCCCTGAGTCCTGTTCTCCCAGTTCCTTATCTCAACTCATGAGCCCTGGGTGTGTTAATTAGTTTTCTCTCCTCTGCCCAACTGTGGCAGAGGAGAGCAAGTGAGTAGATGTTGTGGGTGCCTGGCATACGGCCAGGGTCAAACCACGAAAGTCACACAAATTACACGGTTTCTATTTTGTATTACCAAGAATAAAGAATGTGTTGCAACTGTTTATGAGGTGCTTACGATTACATGTTTTCACAGATAGGTTAGATGAACTTAACAGCACTTGGAGAGGAATAGTAAGTGCCTAATTGCCAAGGAAGTTAATTTCATAGTTTTCAATCGTTCCCTCACCAGTAAATATCAAGGTGGTTGGATTTGAATCTTCGCTTAACAAACTGAAGAGAGAAATAATCTACTACCTTGCTTGCCTTACCTCCTTAAAGTAAAAGGTTTGAAATGACTGAGAAATAGGGGTTTCTAAAAAGATTCATAACACTTCCATGATTCAGTGAGATCACTGAAATATTGTGTTATTAAATATTAAAATTTAAGCTATGTTTTGACATTTTGAAGATGCTTAGGGCTATGAATAAGTTGCTGCACTAAACAGAAAATATGCTGTGCTATGCTTTGCTGAGCGAGTATAAAAGAGCTGTTTCACTTAGTTTCTTTTGTGCAAACTGCAATTCTGAAGCTTTAATTCCCCATTCAATACCTGGAAGGGCAAAAAGAGTTAACAGATCCCATTGATCATAACTTAGACTACAAATGGTTCACTTGTAAGTGTATCAGTTGCTGTAATTAACATGTTATTTAGGATATTGAGATTTCTTGCATTTTAGGCACTATTGCTTACATTGTTTTTTATCACTTTAATGAAGATCAAAGTTTTGAAGTACTTCTTTCATGCATACAGATGATACAGATGTTTGTCAAGTATTTGAGAATGTGGTTAGTCAGTTTTTGTAGTTTATGTATGACCAAGAGAAACATATTTGTAATTTGAGAAGAAGATTATTACTGGATAGATTACATCTTTTTTCCTTTATTTGAGGGAAAAATATCTTTGAGAAAGAACTGATCCATTCTATACAAGTGTTAGCAGGATAGCTAAAGGCCAAAATTTACAGTAAAATTCATTTCAAAACCAAAGTTATTCATCTCTGCAAGCCACATTAAGATTCTGATTCTGTCAAGAGCATTTTCTAATAACACAAAATTTTTTTTTGATTGCTGCTTGGTAGTTATATGTGAAATTGTCTAGTAGTGAACAATTACAAGGCAAGACAAGGCAAAAGTTTTGCTTTTCTTTGTTTAAATGAGCATGTCTGAAATGCCAAAATCACAGTACTATATACACTTCAGACTGAAGGATTGACTGAAGGCCTCCCTTCTGCATGGACTAATACAGTCTTGAGACTGAACTTACAAAGAAGAAGGTGTTCCAGACTCTACTACAGTCCTTTGGCTGATTTAGGCAACAACGTGCCTCTTGTGTGCTCCAGTACAGGAGCAAAACATTGAAAAAATACCGGTGACATGAATCTCCTTGATGTATTGATTAATTTTATATATGTCTAGTTTTCATATGAAAACCACAACTTTTTTTTTTTTGCAACTATATTTAAGAATAAGGAAAATTAATTATTTCTCTTCATTACCAAACAAAATACATTAGGTAAAAGTCTTCTATTACTGCTATCAAAATACTGAGGTTTTGCAGAATTTGCAGCCAAATATTAAAGTTTTTACAATAAAAAGTAGAAACTAACAAATGAGATTAAGCATATATCTTTGTCAATTTTATTTCATATAAAAATTGAAACTAACAGTCTTGAACCATCCCATCTCATTAAACAACCCAGTTCATTAAACTTATCAGTGCTATATTAAAATTTTACAAATTATATTTCTTCTGCTTTTGTGAGAGTTAGAGAAAAATGTAAGGAGAGGGCTTAAGGAGACCCTAGACACTCTGAGTCTGCATCTCCAGGGGAATCTATTCTAAGGAGAAAAGCTACTTTGTACTTCAATGAAGCCTATCCTCCATTATACAAGAACGTTTCCTATTCTCTGGGGTCCATGTTGAAAATATTCTGGTGAAATTCAAAAAATGAGTCCTAGTTTTCCATACAGCTGAGGCAGAAAATACATACATATTCCTCTAGCTTCTGTAGCACTAATTATTTGAAGAACATGGTTCATGAATTATCTTGCTTGATAAATTCAGAGAAAACGACTCAAATCAGAAGAGTTCAATAAAAGTCCAGGCATTGGTTGAGAAAGTATTACTATTTATTGGGAATTTTGTGTATATATATATATGTGTGTGTGTGTGTGTGATTGTATAATAGTTACATATATATATTATATATTAATATATAAATACAGAAAGATAAATTATACATATGCATATAAATGTCTATGTATGTATAATATAAATATATATGCATATAATATTTTTTTAAATGAGAAAAGAATCCACTTAAGTACCCCATAATACAAAGATCCGAGAGTTGATTCCTGTATTTTCTAAACTTTCATCTTCATATATGGAATGGCATTGACTTAATTCTGTGGATTTAGCCCCTACCAGAGCAGATTAAATTTATCTAATTTTAGCTGCTTTTATATGCAAGTAGCTAGTGTCAGCTACTTTCTTAGTCTTCCTCTATTAGTGGAGAAGAATAATTTATGTAGTTTATTTAATTCTTTTGATCTTATCTACTTTTTAATGGAATTACCTGTCTTCCCTACAGAAAGTTAAGAGCTTAGGTAAGAAAGCCTGTAACTCTAAATTGAAAAAAAAAACAACAAAAACCTGAAAATAATCAACAAAAGCTCACAACTATATTGAAATAAATCAGCTTTCCTTCTGTTTAGTTCACTTTAGTCATGTTCTGGTACATTAGGCAATAGCACACCACCACTGAATTTCTCAAAAGTGTAATAAACAACATGATAAACAGCATCTTTGGATATAAAACACAAATCACCTTATTTTACAAGTTAAAATAATATTTAGGGAAGAGATTGCTTCAATTACAAGTAGGTTGTGTTTTGCATAATGAAGAGAAATAGTTCCTTCAAGGCAACAATGAATATGATCTATTTCAAATAAGAAGTTCAACAGCTTTTCATACTAAAAGTACTTACTATTTTTATTTAACAAGTGCAGAGAGAAGCTACCTCATAGTAGATATATCTATAAAAATATAGGTAGCCAGAGGAATACTACTTCCCCAGCATGTAATGTTTGTTGATCATGGTCTATAATTTCATTATTTTTTTTATTTTTTTTTTTTAATATTAAACATAGGTCTTTGCTTTGCTTCATAATTCAATCTTTAACTAGAGCATGAATAAAAATCTGGATGGCTAAAAGGTACGTGCTAAAATTGCAACATAGACAGCATATTTTAACAGAGACAGTATGCTTAATGCCTTTCTTTCCCAACACATATGCACAAATAGGTTATCCACCAGTTCCAAGAGGACCAGAACAAACCTTGTTTAATTATAAAGTGAATTGCAAATGGCATTTGTTATATAATTAGAAAGGCAGTAAAACATCCACTGTTCTAAATGCCCATGTGTTATGAAAGGCAACTATTTCTTAGCTTTTGTGAGCTACTGATAATGGTATTATTTTTAAATGACAATTAACATTAGGTACTTAAGATGTCAGCTCACACATAACGTTTTTGCTTTTACCCATAGTTTTCCAGCAGAAATTCATTATTGACTGGTGTCAGTGGTCCAACACTATGAAAATAGCTATTAAGTAATTCATTTACTACCGAATTAAGCAGGAGATTTAGATTTAGATTGTTTGTTTAGCTTGATAATAGCAGGTGCTATTAAAAATAGCAAGTACAAGTACACTCCTCACACAAACTGGAAGACTCAGGATATATACCTTTCAGATTATATTTCTTCTATACCATAGAAGTACTTCACAATATAAGGTCTTGATGTTATGAACAACTGGGAAGCGCTTTTTAGTATCCGGCTGCTTTCAGTAACAAGCAATATCTCATGTTCACATGGAGATTTCGTCTTCATAAGATTGATATTTGTATGCCCAGTAATACAATATGTTTTCGGTAAAGTACAATGGTCTGCTTGTGGGATGTCTGATTCTTGGAGTCAAAGACTTGGAACAAAGATGAGCAAAGTTTCTAAGAATGTGCATAACAGATGTGCAAGAATAATAATGTGTTATTTTTTAAAATCTAAAATTTGTTGGAGATCCTTGCAGTTTTTGCTGTGATGTACCTGTTTTGTATTTATTTTCAGTCTCATAGCATTTTTGGGAGACCCAGTGTTTGCTGTTGACCTCTCAAATTCATTTCTAGTCCTAGATAGATACCAAACCAGACTGCATTATAGAATATCACTGTAGCTCAATGCAGAGTAAGGTTTAGCAAAATGTCTCCCAACTTCATTCGCTCTGTAATCCATAATTAATTCTCCATCCACTACCATTTTTAAATCAAGCCTAAATACATGGTCAAACATTCACAGAGTAACTAAGACTTTTCCTTAAACATTATTTAAAAAAATACTGAAGGAAAAATTACAAGCTGCACAATGGGAGGAATAGCATCATAGAAATGTGATTTATGAAAACGGTTATAAAAAGTATAGCAACATGATAGTAAAGCAGATCAAAATGAATTGTTTTCTTTTGAGAATGGAGATGTGTGAGAACAAAACAGAAAAAGTTTTAGCAAAGAAATGATGGTTAGAAAGTCATAGATAAAGTATTTGTGACTTGGTGGAATCAAAAGTCAGTGAAAATGATAGGTAACATTTGTGTCTGTTCTGGAGCTGTAAGGTTTATTGGCATTTGCTTAACAACTATGATGATTTTATCCATTTTACACTTAAAAATATAGAAAGGATTATGCAATCCCAAAATATTTATATGAAATAAAGATATAATAACCTTCCATCCTTTCAAAGAAAAAAAAATTGGAAGAAAATAAAATTCTAATTATTAAACTGCTAACCTTTGTGTGAATTCCAAAGTGTTTGCTTTAATGAAATCATTTCTACAAGCTGAGGTTGTCTGAGACTCCTCTGCTAGTTATATTGATTTGCAATGATAAAATGCTAGAAGCCAAAAGATCATTATAACAAAAATGCTATAAACCCTGAGTTCTCAACTTCAGCCACAAAGAGCTCTGGGGTTTTTTTGGTTTTTTTAGGTTTTTTTTTTTTTTTTTTTTTTTTTTTTTTTTTAATGTTCTGTGGTTTGTTTTTATTGTTTTCTCTGTCTCTTTGGGTTTTGTTTGACTTTTGTTTGGTTTTGGTTTTTTGAAACTGTTAATGGAGAAAGTTGATCAGATGGATTTTTTTGCGATGGAATGTAACCATTGTGATAAACTGGTAAAATGTTCAAGTTTTTCTGTTCTGTTTTTCCTTTAAGGCCATTGCTGAAGCAACCTCATTCTTTCTACGGATAGCTGTACATCAGACATAATTCCTATAGCATAATACTATAATGGCTTTAAATTAAGTTAACTTTCATTTTGTCAAGCTCCATAAAGTGATAAAGAAAAAAAAGAACATAACTTTAAAAATTCACTTCCACTTCACACAGCAAATATGAAATACTTCTAGGAGTATTTAAGGTTTAAGTAATGTCTAAGTAACTTCTAGTTAAAAGCCTTGGGAATTTTATTTATAGAGTGAACTAACATTTTCTTTTCTCATCACTGTTAGTTATTAATAGTTATATTTAATTCATTTATGTTACTTATTCTTAGTTATGGTTTAGTGATTTGATATTGGTCAAAGATTAGCTTTGGTAATCTTGGAGGTGTTTTTCAAATTAATGATTCCATGTTTCTATTCTATGAATTTTAATATATTTGGTTGCTCACAGAAAAAAAATGTTATATGAAATGGGCAGTTGTCGCGCTGTGCTGACCACTTCGCTGGCCCGGCGTGGCCGGGCAGGACGCAAACCAGTGCCGAAGGTCACCTGATAGCTCAGTGAGCAAACAGGTGCGTCTGCCTCGCTGCCACCGAGGCAGACCCGACGGGCAGATCCCTCACACAGGGAAAGTAAGGAGCTGCTCCCCCCTCTGGAGAGCTGCTCTCCACTCAGGCAAGGCAGCCGATACTGCCGCCGATGTTATTGCCTTGACCCACCCTGTGGGCTAGGCTGCAGCCGGTGTTAAAAGCAGCTCCGACGGAGATAAAGAGCAGAGAGGAGACCTCCTGTGCTGGCGAATTCGAACGTCCTTTATTTCCCCAGCCTCGCGGAGACACGTACAGCCCAGCAGCACTCAACGGGACCGAGCACCGAAACCACAAAATAAGGGGTGACACAAGGTTTTTAATGAGGGGAGGAGTTGGAAGGAGATGGGAGGATACAAATATAAGAACCAATAGGAATGGATTACATAAACAGGGTAAACCAATAGAATACACTCCGGGGCGGTCTCAGGGATGGGTTCAAGGTTCAGGACAAATCAGGTACCGGGGAAGGGAGAAGGTTCTAGGGGTAGGCGTGAACATGGGAGGAGAAAGGGGAAGGGTTTGAAAATTGCCAACATAACTGACATAACTGAATGACATTAACTTAAGAACTCGCTGGAAAAGGGGGAGGAGAGCCCAGAGAGTGGCAAGTCCGGTGGAGTGGCAAGCCCTTAGACTCCTCCTGTGGGGTCACCGCCCCCAGGGAAACCAAGCCAATTGACAACCATATTTACCAGAACACTAAAACCCCTGGGGTCGGTATCGGGAGTCCGGGCTGATGTTTCTGGTGCCACTCTAGCGGTGCCAGGTGGATCCAGAGCAGCCACCACAGGGGCTGCCTGGCGCACCGCTACAGGCAGTCAATCTACAGGGCTATGTACAAAAACCCTATTTCTTTTAAAAAGACTTAAACAGTAAAGTGTAAGACAAGATTCACATTGATGGTGGCTTTGTCGTAATGGCCATGGATAGAACAGGAGAAAAGTGAGCCTAGCAAACCTATTATTTGTCCTTTTCACACAAATTATAGTGTTTTAGTTGGGGGAACCCCCCAAAACCCAACTGAAATTCGAGTGACTAACTCATAAGGGAAGACTCAGTAAAAACATACTCAGTTTGAGGGTTTTTTTCCCCTCACTTTCTTTAGTTTGAAGTAGGATTTTGCTTGAAAAATCTTCTCAAATCCCAACAGCAACAAGTCCTATTCATAAATATTTCATAAATATTTGCAAGTATCTTACTCTAACAGTATGAGTTGAGTAGGAATTTGAAATAACCAGTTTGTTATAGAAAGATTTCATAATGCTGGCTCATTCCCTTTCTCTCTCCCTTTAACTGAGACAATCTTAATTTCTTGGGTCTTTTATAGGACTTTCATTATCCCTTTACGATCTCTATGAAAATACATCATGAAATCAATTTAAATCTCTGTTGTGTGTCTTTTATGAGCTATTTGGCTATATATGTACTATGGGGGTGGGATGGGGGAAACCAACTAGAAAAAAGACAAACCAAAACCAAGTCAGCAATGCCTTGGTGATCTTCAGACCCACACTTCATGTCTATTCGACGGAAACTCTCATGCTTTCCTTTCACGTAGGAAATAATATTCTCATTTAAGGAAAAACCTTTGTCCTCGTGAGGTTGTGTTCCAATTTACCTAAGAAAGTCAAAGCAAATTAGAGAATGAGAATGTCAGCTAATTATGCTGTGAACTGAACTTCTAAACTGGGTTTCAGTTCAAACTACTAACATATATTACCAACTTTATATTACCAAATTTCCTACCTTTCCAGTCCTAGACTGTTAAAGCTAGCATGTCACAGTTAAAAATCCACTCAAAAGGGAAAATACAGTCTGAGGGAGTAAGAAAAATTTTCTCTGTGATATACACAGAAAATGTGTCTCAGTAAAATTAAATTACATCTTTAATGAGCTAAGGACTTAGTTTCAGGGAACAATTTTTATGTGATTTCTTATGCCTATGACTTTCAGAATAATTGAAATACTTTTACCTAAATCAATTTTTGGCTTTGACTATAATAACAGAAGAAAGCAAAGTTTTTATCTTTTTATATTTTTTCCCCAAAATTCGGGTTTTAGCTACTTAATCTCTTAAAGGATATGTAAATTAAATAGGTTAAAAAGTGCCATTATGTTCTTTTATATAAAAATTCACATTCAGTAGACATTTAACTTTCTTGTGAATTCTTTTCTATTAGTACTTCATATAGTTTAGAAGAAATGTCCACTATCTTTTTTTCAATTCTGTATGTAACTGGAATAGTCAAGTGATCAAGTGTAATCAAGATAAATCTTGACAAAATTACAAAGTACTAAAATACTACTTAAGATCAGCAATAGGGTCCATCTTATGGCAATTATTACCTTGTATTCCAAATCTCATGAATATCAAAAGAGTAATCCTGATAGACAAAACAAATAAACAAACAAAAAACAAGAAAGAAAAAAAAAAAACTATCAGGTGTGATGAAATGGGAATTTTTGTATGAGCCAAGACTAGCAGCATCTCTCAATGTAATTCAGGAGCAACCTTGCATAGGATAAATACTCAGCATTGACCACCACTTCACACTGTAATTGGGGACTACACTTTTCAGCCTCTTTCATTGTTGAATTGTACTCCTCTCACTTAAATCAAAACTGTTAATATTTCTGAAAAGTTAAATTAGCAAACTAAACTATATTTTCCCTTTCACAAATAAGCCCAAAATTTATTGATAATGAGCAGTGAATGAGTTGGGTGTAACTATCTGTAAAAGTTTTCAGAAATAAGGCTCAGTGTGAAAACTCTTTCTGACTGTGTTTGGGGGTTTTGTGCATATGTGATTTCTGATAAGGGCTTCAGTTAAATATTACATTAGTGTTAGATTTAGTGATTTCCATAACTGCAACCACTTATGATTATATAGAGTATGCACAGCCTGCTAGGAAAGTGATACCATTTATTATTGCAATATTTACTTTCTATTGTCATGTGCAGGAAAGAGTAAATACCAGAAGGAAACAGAAATATGCTGTTTTGTGACTTCCATTTAAGGCTATATCATAGTTTTCCAGGAACAGCTGTGCTAGGTTTGGGCTGGGATAAAGTTAATTTTCTTCATAGCTGCTGCTATGGGGCTATGTTTTGGATTGTGTTGAAAACAACGTTGATCACACAGGGATGCACTGGTTGCTGCTGAGGAGTGATTATGCAACATCAAGGCCTTTTCTGCCTCTCACCCCACCCCACCACCCAGGAAGCTGGGAGTGCACTAGAATTTGAGAGGGGACACAGCCAGGACAGCTGACTCCAACTAAAGGGATATCCTACACCATATGACATCACAGTCTGCCTATAAAGCTGGGGGAAGAAGTAAGAAGAGGGGGATGATCAGAGTTATGGCATTTGTCTTCCCTAGCCGTTATTAAGTGTGATGGAGCCGTGTTGTCCTGGGGATGGCCGAACACCTGCCTGCCAATGGGAAGTAGTGAATTAATTCCTTGTTTTGTTTTGCTTGTGTCTGTGGATTTTGTTTTTGATTTACCTATTACACCATCTTTATCTCAACCAATGAGGTTTTTTTTTTCCTTTACTCTTCTGGTTCTGTCCCCATCCCACTGTGGGGAAAAGCAAGCAATCAGCTGCGTGGTGCTTAGTTGCCAACTGGGACTAAACATCTACAACAGTTTTTACAGAGTTTTATTTATATGTTTCCATTTCTCTGATAAGAAATTCTCTTGCTAAAAGCTAAAAGCTTTGACTCCTTAGCTAGAAGTCCACCCATCCCAGCTGGAGAAAAGGCACTGTCTGCTTGGACAGTTGTTCAATACCCAAAAAGCATCCATTAGGCAAGGACAGATCAGCCCTATTGAACATGCTGTAGGTACCCATAATAAGTCTGACATGTTTAACAATGCTGAGTAATTTGTTCATATTCATTTGCCATCTGTGTTGCACATGTACAGTTACTGTGTGCCCAAACTGAACTGGATTCAGTGAATATGTCCACAGTAGCAAGTAATGCAGATAAATAGGACTGGGCCTTCTGAGCGAAACAGCTGGTACTGAGGATGTGATATACACATTAAGTATTTCAAAGCAACTTCACTTTGAACTGTACATCCATCAGCTGTCTGGGTGCCAGGCAAGCACTTGGATTTATCTTCACTACAAGTTCCATTCAAAGTGCGTGCTGAGGACAACATAGAGATCTGTTCCAAAACTCACTTCTAACCAAAATTGAAAGTACTCTTTAAATGCCCTTACTTGCCTCTGTCTGAAACAGACCATTGGAAATTAACAAGTGATATTTGAAGATGAAGGAGAAAAGGATGTATGTTTTCTTTGTTGTTTTCTCCTGATTTTGGCTTTTATGGAAATGTATTAGTCAACTAAATCTTCCACTGGCAGTAACCTCGGATTATGTATTAACTCTTTAATAGAGGCAAGTACTAGAGCTGAGTTTCTATAGTGCCACATTCTAAGAGGAAGGAACAACTGGATAAATGCAACTGTACTGCTTCACAAACCAGATCAGACACCAGCTTTTAAAAATTCTGCTGTAACTAGGATTCCTGGAAACAACATTTCATATCCAGGGATGACTAGTACATTCTATGAAAAGCCTTTTTTGCAAGTAAACTTTATAACACCAATCAAAACTATCTCTCATTACAGACACAAACTTGATAAAGGAGAAAAACATGTTTTTGTGGTCTATTACAGATTCCCTAGAGAGAATAAACATCTTAATTCTTGAAATTAATCTAAATATGAAGTACATTATCAAATATTTATTGGCTTTTCAAAAGGAACTCTCACTTTTAGCAGCTATGAAAATAGGTGAATACTTTGAATTTTTTCATGACCTAGCCTCCCCCTTATTTATATTTCCATCAAACCAGAAATCTTTAATGTTTATAATTTAAAAACAAACAAAACTTTCAGCCTACAGAAGCATATCAGAGCATATAAACTTCTTGTAATGTTGCTATGCACCCCACAGGTCTCAGACAAAAAAATACATCTGTCTGACTTGGAATAGAAACAACACTTTGGAAATGTTATGTATGGCTGTGCTGTGCTATGATTTTTCAGAAGGTCAATATATTCACTGGAAATTTATATTTATTCTACTGATCAACATTTTCCATTTGCTTCAAGGTAATTGCTTGCCTCCCCTCAAATATTGTCTGTTCCCTCAAACTCTTGTATCTCTAAGAAACGGGTGATCTTTTTTAGTTTGTACTTCTATAACATTTTTATGTCGTCATCTATAATTAGAGTATCCATACCTTCATGCAAAAAGCATTATACTTCTTACAGTGTAACAGTGATACTAAGTTAATAAAATTGTGATTAAAATAACAATCATTTTGCTTACAGGATTTTTCTACTGATTTTGTATATTTTAAGCATTTTCTAAATAAAGAATTACTAAGTCTTTGCATTTCAAGACAAAGCATGAAATTCCCTTTTCTCTAGGGATCTAGTCCTCCCTATACTTCTCCACATCTCCGAATTCTAGCTTGAATGCCAGCTGGCTTCAATATTACCGCACAATAAACAAGAAAATATTCTTTTTCTGAGTGATTGGAAGTTTTCTGCCCAGCTAGAGATGCTGAATTCAGAGAATCGTGGAATGGTTGAGGTTGAAAGGGATCTCTGGAGGTCAGCTGATCTGACTTCCGGTGATTAATCAGGTCCTGCTACAGCTGATTGCTCAGGTCACTGTTCAAACAGCTTTTTAACAGAGACTCCACAGAGCTTTTTAGCTTCTCTGGGCAACCTGTACCAGGTCTTCATCACCCTAGCAGTAAAAAATCATTTTCACATTTATATAATATTCTCTTTGTTTTGGGGGAAGGAAAGGAAAGGAAAGGAAAGGAAAGGAAAGGAAAGGAAAGGAAAGGAAAGGAAAGGAAAGGAAAGGAAAGGAAAGGAAAGGAAAGGAAAGGAAAGGAAAATCCTGAGTTATAGCATTTGATTTAAAGATTCCTCTATGTTTTACTAACACTGAAACCGAAATATCTCAAGAGAAAACATGACAGTGTGAAACTTGTAACCTGATTAAGCCAACTGGAGTTTCTCAACTGGTTTCAACGAAAGTGAGAAATTGTTTTGATGATCTCTGATTTGTCAGAAGAGCTTTCAGTAACAATCTCTTTCCTGATGATCAGAGGGAACATCTCATGTTTCAGTTTGTGCTTCTTGCCTCTGGTCCTCTCACTGGGCACCACCTAAAAGAGTCTGACTCTATTGGTTTTGCACCCTCTATTCAGATATTTATATGGATTGATAAGATCACTCCTGGATCTTCTCTTCAGGCTTAGCACTCCCAACATTCTCAGCCTTTCCTTATGGGAGAAATGCTCCCAATCTTTAGTTGTGTTAGTGGCCCTTTTTTGATTCTCTGTAGTGTGGCATTGTCTTCCTTGTGCTGGGTAACCCAGAATTGGACACAAGATGTGTTTTACCAAAAATGGTCATGGTGGAAAGACAGGGAGTTGTTATAATGAGTGTATTTATGGCTCTGAAGTCAGAAGGAACTAAAACGGTTCCTTACCCATAGCAATAACATCAGATACTTCTAAATCGCTAACAAAAGCTGGTGGAGTGTGGAGTGGTAATCTGTCCTCCAACAGATTTTATGTATGTGAGACATTACCAGAAAATTTGTATCAGTTCTTGCAACACATCAAAACATCCCATCCTAACTGCACTTGCAGAGATGTGGTAGGTTTTAGAATATCCAAAGCCTAGTACAGATGCAAAATACTGCTTTAATTTACATAATGCATATGCAGGTAAGGAGCACAGGCCTTTTTTTTGCCTGGGGTAAGAGGACAGCTTTTATGTGATTAATTAGACTGGAATCCAGACATGATAAACAAGTCTTTGACATAATTTTGCTGTTATTGCTACTTTTGCATTGTTTTGTCCATTGCATTGTTTTGTTTAGCTGTTTTAACTTGCTAGAGGCGTTGCCCAGTGTAAGGATCTGCTTCTGATAAAGATGAAATTTAAGCAATATTTATGCAAACATGCAGTTCTGCAGATTGGCTGAAGGCATCCCTGCAAACTTATTGTCCTCATTCTTAGGATGATACAATTCATTTTAACTGTATCAACAAGCAGTTCCCACAAGCACCATCTTCTCCAAAAAGGCCAAGACTTTAAGGACTGAGCAAATGTCGCAGCTGCTTGCAGTGATGATCGCGCTGCCTGTGTGGCTGTCTCTGCTCTCTGCTTGTCCTTCTCCTTCAGCTTCCCACTAGTGCCCGGTACATATTCCCAGCACTGTCAAGATGTGAGAAAACTGATAGTGGGAAGAAATGTAGGTGAAAAAATGTCATGCTCAGGTTCTACCCTATATTCCTCCTCTCTGTCTTCTGTCTCCTTCTGGCTGCTGGCAAATTCACGGTTCCCTGAATGCCAGAGAGTAGCCCCTGGGACAAGCTGAAAACAAGACAAGCTGGGGAAACAGCAAGACATGGAGTCACCTGTTGTTGGAGTCAGATAGTACATTGACTCCCTGAACAAAATGCCTAGGACAGCTGAGCAATCCACTGCCACATCTCATCTATTCCAACAGCTGCCAAGTGTCTCACTGTTTCTCTCACTTTTCCGTATTTATGCTCTTCTCATCGACCATCATCCTTATATCTTATTCAACTGTCTCTAGAGCCAACACCTAGCTTTGGCATGGTGTTGTTCACAAACTTCCTTGACAGAAATTAATAGAAAATGAGGTCTGTGCCTTAAAAGAAGTTTTTTGTATTCTAAAAACTCTCTATCACAAAACAGAATTTAAAATCACACCAAAAAATAGTGATTAATGATGTTTATATTTCAATGATTTAAAAAATTAAATTATAAATTACTTTTATGTCGTCAAGAATTAATGGTTGAAAAATTGAAACCAACAGCTGACATCTTTGAGCATTTTGCTTTTTTAGGTAACTAACTTTCCATGTATCCACTGAAAATATTTTAACACTTATAATCTGCACTCCAAAATTACTTCATTTAAAATTATGAGAAAAGATATTAATAATGTATGTATGAGACAGGATCCAGGGATTAATATTCCCTAAATTCTTTAGCTAACCTGAAAGATTTTTTTGGTAAATATATTTATTCAAGGAGGAGGAGAAGTCTAATATCTTAAATTACTCTAGAATTTATAATTTTTTTGAGAACATTGTGTCACAGCCTTTCTCATCACTAATAACAGATTCTTTGGCAGCTTTTCAAGCTAACCGGTAATGAGGATCGCTTTGTTATAATAGCATAACAATAGACTAACATTAAACCATTAAACATTCCAACAAACACACTGAAGAGTATAATTAAAAATAGTTAATCAGAGGAAATGTAGACTAGCAGTCAAGTAAAGCAGCACATGATATTGGAAAGAACAAAATAATGTTGTCAATGATTCAAGTAAATTAATATTTAAAAAAAAAAAGAGGAAAAAAGATTTTGCTGTGTCTGAATGTGTGAGCAGTTGTAAGTATTGTTCTGTAAATGAATAAATTAAATATTTGCTCAAATATGGTATTCAGGTTTTTTCCATTGCCAAATGTTGTATTCAACTTGTCAGGGTTTAACAATTTTCCTGAAGCTCACAGCATTCTAATTTTACTGGGAAATAGATTGAAAGTTGTACATGATCAAACAGCAACCTCAAGGTCCTTGTAACTACTACCTTTAATACACTGATCTATCTGAATTTAGAAGGTAAAAGAGGAAAAATCACATGAATCAAAAGCTCTGATTTTTATTATCTTAACTATTTTTTCCCGTGTAATTTCACTTTTTGTCTCCCTGCAAACAGGAAAAGAATCAAATGTGTCTCTCAGCCTGGACAGGGACTCCAGCTACCAAGTTGGGCTTCAGCAACCAGGAAGGAGGGAGTCTTGGGCTGAAGCTGCTAGAGGAGGCAGACACTCCTAACATGCCTTAACAGCCCAAATCCCAAAACTCTCTGATATGAATGTTTTCTATTTTGAAGCCTGAATACTATTCTGGCAGAGCAGTGTTTTGAACACAATATGTTATATTTAGAGTTTTCAAGTAGGAACATTTTGGTTTTCCTTCTCAAGCCTTTATAAATATGGGTAGAATACCACTCTATGATAATGATTTGTAAAGAAGAAAATGAGAAGTCAGCAAAGTGACTATTTCTGTATCTATTTTATACAGGATGAGAAAAACATGAAAGCTGCCTGAAAACTCAAAAATAATGAAGGATAACTGCACTGAATTGGGATGAGGTACATTACACCATAGTCTTATTTTAGAGCAGAAGGAAAAAAAATCTAAACCCTTATTGAAAGAGTTACAATCTTCATATGTTTATATTTAAATAAAAGACACAACTCCAAGTATCATGACATCATGTACACATTCAAAAATATTAAGACAATGGCAATATATAATAGATGTGTTCCATGCAGAATAGCAAACATGTACCTTCATCTCATGAAACTGTATCTTTTAGGCATTTTATGTTAATGCTAATTTTAGGCATTTTGTGCTAATTATTTCCAATTCCTCCCTGCCACCCTCTGCTTCCCCCAAAAGGCCTTGTTTTCCCAGGCAAAACAAGATTTTCATGAGTTTTGCCAGTAGCAAGGATTATTTTCCCACAACTCTCATGGCAAATTAGAAATGGCGAACCTCTAAAGGCTTGGAAGCACAACTGAGACAAACAATTTATCTGAAGCTTTTCTTATTGGCCTAGGGCCTTTTGTGGGAGTTTAGCATTCCACCACGTCTGGAGAATTAACACTTTATTGTGCTACATAGGAAGAATCAAAGGAAAGCTCGTTCCAGAGGTCATATTTTCTTGGGAAGGCTGGAAGCATGAACAGTTTGAATTGTGCCAGTAGAGGAGAGAAAATAATTTGTTGGGGGTTTTTTGTTGGTTTTTTTTTTGTTTGTTTTGGTTTGGTTTGGTTTGGTTTTGTTTTGTTTTTTTTTTTAAATAAATTTGGCTGTCACTTGGAGATCACCTAGCTTTATTACCTACCAAATAGAAGTGTTGCATCTATCCATGTATGTCTCTACTTCAATAGAGAAGCACTTGAAGATGCCGGGAGCAGGTTCTAGTCCCTGTTACACTGACAGTGCAGCTTTATTCTGCTCATTGTTTCCTTTTGTATCTGTGTAAGACAAAGGCTCATTACTATCCTAATTTTATTCCAGTTGTGTAATAGTAAATCATTTTAGAAGAGGGAAAATTGTCTGATATTATAGCCTGGGCTGTTGGTGAGTAATCATAGCTAAAGGCATAAAAATTTCTGGATCCTTAAATCTTTTATTTCTCTTCCCTTCATTCTATGTCATTATCTTTCTCTGTTAGCTACAGGCAGAGCCTTGTTCAATTGTTCTGTGGTCACAATTCAATACTAGACAAATTGTAGGTATTGTGTTTACTCCAGTCTTTATCCCAATTAGGTTTTTATATCACCACCATTGCTACTGAAAAATGCCACTCATTTAACACAAACATTCTTAATCCCAGACCTCAAAAGTATTTTATTTTTCCTTTGTTCTATTTTTTCTCAGTCTTTGAACAGGGCTTCATTAAATAATAATGTATCTTAATTTGGATTTCAGACGTGATTGTTATTTTGCAATGTATTTCAGAATCCCATTTTTTTTCCTTAACCAGAAACAGGATTGACTCAAGAAGAAATACTTTGCTGTAATTGGGGCAATGGAAACATTCTTCAGGTATCACATTAATAAAAATTGTGTAATTGATTTTAAAGACTACTCCAGGACAAGGGTGGGGGTTTTTTTGAGTAGATATGCTGAAAATAAGCAAAGATCATACTTCCAGAATCTCCATTAATGATTGTCCTATTTTAGATACTAGCTCAGTAATGCTGAGATAGATAATGAATAGAAAGAAAAAAGTCTACTCTAAAAATAGATTCTGTGACTACAGGTTTACTAATTTACTTTGTTTCCTCAGTGCCACTTTGCAATTACAAAATGCATCAGGCTATAATTTTTTTCTGTCTACCTAATGGACAGTTCATCTCATTGCAGTAGTAACCTGCCAAATTGCCACTACAATTTTGTAAATTTCCAGGGCCTTCACAGACCAGAAACAAAATAAGATGTTGCATTTTAGCTGATTAAACTCTACTCCCTATTCCAACAAGTGAATATAAGCAGAATTTGTATTTCTACCATTCTGTCTGCTGAGGCAGTCCTATCAAAACTGTCCAAGCAGTTGAATCAGACTGATGATTCTCAGAAATATGGATTTATCACTGGTGCCTACCCTCTTGGGATCAACCTCAATCTTTTATATGGATTTGCTTCTCAGAAAACAACTGACCATGACTGTTGAGTGCTGTTCCCGTTTCCTGAAGGTAAACTTAAAAATACTAGAGGTGAAGGAAAGATATAACATTATTAGTAGCTACTGAAAATCTGAATTTTAAGAAAGGAATTCTTCACTACTTGATCGTCGGCTGTAGAATAAACATGGTCATGGCTAAAATGATTCTTCAACAGGTTGCAAAAGAAATGCAGGAAAAATATAGACTGAGAAGGGCAATCACTGGTAAGTGCAATTCTGCACAAAAAAGGTTTGAGCCTGCAAATTGTGTCATTTTATTAATTTCTTTTCTCCTTTTTACCCGAGGCATGAAGGCTATTTAAAGCAGAGACTTTGCATTATTTGGACAGTTCGGGCACAACAGTGCTCAATAAAGGAACAGCTGGAACAACAGAATATTGTAAAAGTAACTTTTACAATTAAAACTTAAGATTAATTTGAAAAGAGGAAACAGTTATGTGTTAGGCTGATTACATGAAAAGGTTTTCTGTGTAATTTAGATAAATGTTTTCCTGGCAATGAAACTGAATAAAAAAATATTAATTATTCACAATGTAATCATTAAGAAATTGGGTAATGGTAATTACATTGCACAGCCAAATGAAATTAGCAGATGTCACCAAGAGGAATAAGATAATAATATGTAATTAAATAGCAGGGGGAAAAAAAAAAAGGCATAAAAATCTAGCAATACCACTATTTTTAAGACGAATGGTATCTTGAAGAGGACCAAAGTGAATAGAACATTATTACTCTGTGTGCCTGTGCACATACTAAATTGCTAAAATTTCTGAACAGCAAGTAGAAGAAATTTAAAAAGTATATCCAGTTTCTATACCCTACTGTGTTTCTTCTCTTACAAATAAGAGGATGTATGTGAATAAAATGTTCAGAATGATTTTGTAGGTAGTTTGACTTCACAAAAGAGATTGCCATCAACCACCCTCAGGGATTTTTGAAAAATGATATTTCATCTACAAGCAGAACTTTCTGTCTTAGACCTTGCCCTCCTTGAAAGACATATAAATTTAGAGTTCATGCTCCCTCTGAACACCAAATCACAATTTTCTAGACCCACATCAAAAATATGCAGTGCTAAATGTGTTTGTTAAGGGTATGGGGTATGGATTACCAGCAAGTATGGCTAGTTTGTCAGTGCAACCTGAGTACTTCAGTTATGCTTTTACTATTAATCAACCTTTGGAAAATTCCACATCTCTTTTCCTTTTAAATATTCATATTTGTACAAAAAAGCATATTATGGAAAGGTACAAAACAAAAATTATTTTCAAAATTATTCATGTGAACCCAAATATATATAAAATTTAAATTGTACAGATGTTATTTTGCAGAATTATGTGCGTGTTTTGACTTGAAAATCATGAACTATTCCAAAGTTCTTCAAATATTATTCTAATTTAACATATATGTTTACAGTACTTTATACCAGCTTTTCTTACTTCAGAAAAATGGAAATATAAAGAGTTCAAGGAGCTCTTTGCAACTTTTCCTTTTCACCTTTCCTATCTGCAAAACAAGTAAAGAATAATCATATCTTATGCCATGTCAGATGATACAGAACAGCCCCACCAAGCTCACTGTCACAATTGAGCATCCCCAGCCATTGGAAAGCACTGCATGGGTTGAAACCAGTTCAAGCTCTTTGCTTTCTTCAAAGTTCTCTCTGTTTCTTGCTTGTTTTTTACACTCTGTGCTGGGCTGAGAGACTTTCACGCTTCCTTCATGTTGATCTGTCTCGATTAGGAATATAATGCATTCAATTGATTAATTTTGGAAGACCATTTACATAACTAGTTGACCTGTTTAATTGATGCAGGTGTGTACTTATAGCAAGGTCCACTTTATGGTCGCCTTGTTGAGAATTTCATCTTCCTTTACAATAGCTGTGATCCCACTCCTACATTCCTTTTTGAGCTTCATGAGCACATCATGCTTGCCTATTTTCTCTGAGTCTTCTTCCATTAATGGGTTTTGTTGATCACTTACAAATGGATAGAGATTGATCTCATGGCACTTGTTTTAGCTTTCTTTCCAATTAATTGTTACAAGCTCTGAAAATCCATGACTTGGAATTTCACACACAGTATATCACAATGACCGTTGTCCTGGATCCAATAGTTGGGAGTTTTTTAATAAGAAAAAGAACAGAAGACAAAATTAACCGTGTTAAATGTCAGACAAACAAATGAGCAGCTTTGTATCAGTATTTACATCAGGGTGGATTATAGCCAATTCTTTTTTTTTTTGTCATGGTATTTACAAACACAACCTATCCTTGTTGAACTGATCCATACGGCCTTCTCTTCTTTCAGATCCTGTCAGGACACAGTCCTTTCATAAAATTACAAATGAAATTAGACCAAGATGGTATGAGTATATTTTCTGTGTACTGTTTGATTCTTATTTCATCTGGACCTGACTACACATGCTGACTGCTGTGGGAACAGATTAAAGACAGATTAATTAACATATGTTCCAAGCACTTTTCTGACTGTTTGGATTCTTGTTTTCTTTGCCATATACCTTTCTTGCCCTCTTCCATTTTTAATAGCTTACTTACTAATTCAAACAGAAAAAAAAAGAGGAGTAAGACTTCAAAAACATTTTGGGCACAGAACCTTACACGCATGTTATGGAAAACAGCATGCCTGCTTAGTATGATTGCTATTGTTTTAACAGTCCCCTCTTGTGCAGCTGGTGTGTATATATATATAAATATATAAGCAGCTATATAATTTCACCAGTTACTTAAATAAATTCCAAATTATGTATATATTGATTCACTTGACTAGGTTGATTCCAAATAAGCCATTATTATCAATCAAATAAACTATATGCATTTTCAAAATATTTATGTTTATTGAAACACGTAGTTAATGGGAAAAATAAAAAGCATGTTTAAAATTATGGATCATTTGAAAGACTATCTATCACTTCCTTACCCTGCATTACCACATAGATACATTTTGGAATGCATTTTTTGCTTTAATTAAATCTGACATGAAGATATATGTAGAATAATTTGGAGAATTTTTTGGATTTATGCTAGAATTTTGCTGCTGTTACTAAGGATGAAAATTGACATTCACCAACTCTTGCTACACAAAGGCTTAAGGAATGCACAGTGTAAAAGCTGCAGACAGCTTTCAGAGTTCATTGCCTGCTCACGGCATTACTGACCGTGTAAAGGAGGCACACAGCAGTCCGAAACGTGAGCTTCTCTACCACCTACTTTCACCTTCAGCTGGGGGCCACTGAAGCACTTGATTTGCTAAGAAATAATTATCAACTATTCCAGTCTTCAGTTGCTCTCCACTCTCCACTGCCAGTGGATTCCATTCTTTTACAAAAAAGAATTCAATGGCAATTACGGGGAGACAATGGGAACATGACTCTGTAGTCTGCTATGTGGGATACTTACATAAGAGTGGGGAAATAGGATTCTGACCTTGTTTCTAGGGCTGCTTCTTTAATTTGTTTAGTTAGTTATGTAAAAGCACTGCTGGGGGCAGGGAGCATAACCCATGCAAGCACACTAATCAGTAATTTGAGCAAGTATCTGCTCTTGAGAACGCTTCTGGACTAAAGAAGCATTCGTCATTTCCCCATCTCTAAAAAAGTAAGCCTTGAGGTCTTCTCTGCTCCACAGAGAAGACTTTATCACAAGGGGAGGAGAAAGCTGCCTGATAAACGTGACAGTTTGAAGGATCTCTTACTTCAAGTCCTAACTGAGGTAAGGTCATCTGGTACAGCTCAGCAAGCCCAGGCAGCCAGACACCTTTCTCTTCCCACAGTGTCCCATACTCAGGTGTCTCCTGCCACATGGTGGGAGCTGGCAGTTTTATTCAGGATCAGCTACCACGGGCAAACAAATAAATTCCACTGGGATTACACGACTGAAGGAGATTACATAAAGTCTCAATTTTCTGGGTTTGTGTTTGCAGTAAAGAGGATTTCTAAATATTTTTTTCATCAGTTTAACTATTCCCCTAAAATGTTTTAAGGTGAAATAATCTTAGCATCATTAAGGTTGGAAAAGACCTTTAAGATCACTGAGCCCAGCCATTAATCTAGCCTTACCCTGTTCACCACTAAACTATATCCCCAGGTGCCTCATGCCTTCTGAACACTTCCAGGGATGGTGGTTCCACCACTTCCCTGGGCAGCCTATTTGCAATACTTGGCCATCACTTGCCTTTTATTGATTGATATCCCATTCAATGTGGATAATATCTTTGCCAGAAATTTAAAATACAACATATACATATACAAAACTACATTTTATCTACCTGGTCATCAGGATGCCAAAAGATTGCAAACTGTAGAAGTAATAAAATAAAAAACAGAATTACAGTTCTATTAACTTACAGTTGCAATAAAAGAATGCACAGTGCTATGATTTAATGTTCTTGGCATGCTATTATTTTAGTAAAAATGCCAGTTGTACTAATGGAGTTTTTTGTCTGTTTTTACTGTTTTCTTGTATTGTATCAATATGCAGATATTCAGTATCTAAGAACCACCACAACCAAGCAGTAGCTGACAATCTTTCCCTTGTCTGTCTCTTACAGAACAAAATAGAAATTCCAGGAGAGTTTTGAAAGTAGGAATAAAAATGTAAACTGGAAATAAATTTTTTGTCTCTTCTAAACAAAATGCTTGGAATGTAGTTTGATTTCCAATAATCAAACTTCTCCCCATTAAAAAAAAAAATTGCATTTGCAAACATAAGTGCTAGACTAAGCTTGAGTTTACAAATTGTAGCATCTTGTGCTGTGATTGCAATTTAGAGTGATATGTTGCCACTTCGAATTGTTTTGCATTGACAGCTGTGGGTTTTTTTAGAATTACCAGTTAATTTGGCCAACATCCAGAATAAATAAAGTGATGCAAAAATGTCTCTACATTTATTGTACTTGAATGATTGGAAGTTTTTTTAGCATTAATGCTCCAGAATAATTTTATGTAACAGCAGGAGGTATGTAGACTTCAAACTAAACTACTCCTTTGATGTAACTTTTAAGAAAACTACATAAAAGAGAAAATTTGTTTTAATTACTGAGGCAAATGAATGAGTTCATGGGATTGATCAGTGAAAACCCTATAAACTGACTTACTTAAAGCTAGAGGCTAGACAATTATTATTAGAATATCTGTTTAAGATTTTAGTTTGATTTAGTTTTTCCGTTTCCAAAAAACTTTGAGTCAAATAGCATCTGGAACCTCAAAAGTTCTTTCTCCTACTTCTTCCATTCCAACAAGTGTATTTTACATTAAAGTTTGAATTGGATCATTTGTCTTTCTGTTTTGAAACTAAAAGAAGAAATTAAAACCGCAGTACTTACACTTTAGAACCCTACTGGACCTCATGGAAAGTTATCTGATACTCTGTTAAGTATTTTGTTCTGACATTAAAAGACAGTCAAGGCTGTAGACAAAGTATCTTTTACTGGACCAATAATTATAACTGAGAAGAATTTGGCAAAATTTAGATACAAAATTCTTTATTGTGGTCTAAATACAAACAGAGGATAAAATTATCTCCTTAGTTTAATATAAATAAATTGGTCATTCCTTGAAAGAATAAGTAGTTGGCATCTGTGAGAAGGGAGGCATTTTAATTGGAGGTGAGGAGAGACAAAGACAGAAAACTGGGGAGAGAGAGGGAGGAGACAGAAGGAGAGGACTTTTACAGCCTAAGAAAAAGAGAATGATTTGTGTCTTGAAGTTTTGCTATACAGGATTCAGCAGAGCTTTAAATTTTGGTTTACAATCTCATCTTTGGAAGATGAGCTATTGATCAGTGAAATGAAGTTCTTCCTTATTAAGTGCTACGTTTTGACTAGTTTTTAGAGTATGTTAACTATTACATATAAAGTCAATTGATCAAAAGACAGCTCTTTCTCATCAGGAAGATATGGTACCATGTAGCTGCCATTTGTTTTATAACTGCAGAAATACACATCACACAACGGAGTGATGTATATCACTTTTAGAAGTAAAGTTTCATCTCATTCTAATGCATATATTTTTTCCCTGGATAGTGACTATAATTACTACAGCAACTGTTAATGAAATATTTGTATATGCAATTATAACATTTTCATGCTCTGGAAGGCAACTATTTTAATATTTATTAGTTTCATTTAGCATAAAATAACAAAAAATATTTGAAAATATTGTGTAAGTTCATAGGTATGTCTCCGGACACAAATTGTGAAGAACTATGTAAAAAAACCCCAAAAACTAATATGTTATACAGATGAAATTAAAATTTAAAATTATGTGCATCAGCCACAACAGGTACCTGAAATCTGTATTGATGAGTTCCAGGCTGTTATTCTTGCCATTTCAAGATTCTATTACCTCTGCATTTTAATGTCTATGTGTATTCATGTAAAGTATACATACTGAAATGTTTTCTTGCTATTATTTGACTTCTTTGTACTGCCATTCCTTAAAAAATAACCCAGCTGGAGATAAATTCCAGATCCTTATATAAATTCTGTCACTTCTGTAATATATTTTGTGTGATTTACCTGTCCCAACAGAGTTAGATTTCTTCTCATGTCTTCTGCCTCCAGCTGGGGAGAGTTGGAGAGAAACAGTAGAGATCAGGATTTGAAACTCATCAATCAACTGCACAAAAGACTGAAACAAAAACTACTACCACCCAGAAATAGGATGAGAGCTAGTTATCCACAGGGAAATGAAGACTCTATTAAACTTCCTAGTCTCTCAATATCCTGATGTTCCCTGACAAGCCTAAACTGCAGGTCAAATTCATCTCATTCATCACACAGTATAAATCTGATGGCTTAGTAAACACATTTCAAGGTTATATTTGGTTTGCAGTTAGACTAAAACAACAGCTTTTCTTTCCTCAAACTAAACTCGACATTTAGACTCCCATTTTCGTCCTTTCAGTTTTTACTGAGTAACATTGGTTTAGAAAAGCATATAACAGAAAACCACCCGTGCAGACATGCACTATGGCAACTTAATAGAAAAAAAAATGCTAAAAGCACTTCCACCTCTGGGTTTTAATTTTGCAGTTTTCCTAGTTTTTCACCTACCATGACAATGGGACTAGAGCAATGTGTTCCAAAAACCATTAAAATAAGTAGACACCTTTCCATTGAATGTAGATAATACTTTGTGTGAACTCAAAGAAACAGAATAATCATGGTGACAATATCAAGTAAAGGAAGTATCGTAGTTTGCTTCTAACTATAATATAAACCTGTGGGTCATGGAACATTTTAGCGTGAAAGGAGTAATGCTGAAGATTAGATGATGTATAGATTCTTCAGGCAACCATATATGTAGGATATTTTAAGAATATTTTAAATTTTTTTAAATAATTTTTTAAAAATGTCTTCTTGAGTTACTATTCATACTGCATAGTCACTCTTCTTTTTCAGTTGCCTGAACCATCAGAGCCTTGTACCAGATTTCACCTCTTTCTGAAATATTTTACATCTTCAGTAAACTTACTCTGCTGTAAACAGAAAGCTAGTAAGTTCTGATACAGCTTCAGGGGTTATGTTATCAAAAGTAAAAAGAAAGGGAAGAGGGTATTAAAGTGAGGTTTAAAAGGGGAGGCTAAAAGGGGAGATGCAGGAAAATGCTCAGATTTTTCACAAGTCTCAATAAAAGCCAAAAGCAGCCTTATAGCAGCCTTCCAGTACCTGGAGGGGGGTTACAGGGAAGCTGGAGAGGGACTATTTAGCAGGACATGTAATGATAAAACAAGGGGTAAATTTTAAACTGAAAGAGGATAAATTTAAACTAGATGTTAGGCAGAACTTCTTTACTAAAGGCATTCTTTGCTCTCATGAGAACATAAAAGTGTTCAAGGCCAGGATGGATGAGGTTTTAAACAACCTGGTCTAGTGAAATGTGTCCTTGCCCATCGCAGGGGATTGGAACTAGATGATCCTAAAAGTCTCTTCCAATCAAATACACTTCATGATTCTATGATTCTATGATTTCTGAAGGAAACATTAGAGAAATCAGAAATGAAAGCACAGGAGATTCCTATCTCAAATATGGCACCTGATCTGTGTGGGAAGATGATAGCCGGTGAATGGGTAACAGTATGGAAGTCATAAGGAAAAATATTGTTGCTACTCCCTGGATGGAATGTGCTCAGAAAAGCTGACTTCCCATGCACAATACCCTCTAAGATGGACTAAACAGAGGATGGAGTGGCCAGGCTCTGTTGAAATCCTTGCAGAGAAGGAAAGTCAGTAGTGCTTTTTAGTTGATAAGCTGCATGGCAGCTGAAAGCCAAGGGAGGTACAGGGAAATGTCCTGCTTTTCAACCAGCAGCCATGGCAAAATCCCTCTCCTTGGAGTCCCCATCCCAAGTTTATCTCAGATACTATCCTGAGATACCCATGCCCAAAGTACAACACCACTCACTGAAGAAAATGTATGACTGAAGTCACACAAACTCCACCTAAACATAAAGAAATAGTATAAAAGTGGTTTAAGAATGGGGATAAGAAAGGGGATGACTCCACCATAACTGCTGGGACCTGTCAATGGGCTGAACCTGTCCTGTCTCCCTGTAGGAATGCTTATTGGATAAGACCCATACTCTATGTACGTTGAATTATTACCTCGAAGTAGCTTTTACTGAGGATTAGAGCTTACTAGTATATTGCTTTGAATATATTTTTGCAGTCAGATACTATCACCAGCAATTCTCAAACCTTAACCTGTAACAAATTTATTTTAAAAGTGTTATACTGGAAACTGCTAATGTGAGTCCTTTGAGGGCACTGGCAGTTCCTGGCAGTGGGTAAAGGTGTAAAGACCCAAGGGACCCAAGGCTCTGCAGACTGGTTGGGCACAAGAGTCTCGCCTTTCCTGAAGTGCTGACAGACTAATCAAATACTAAGGGTTTGAGAAAATCTCCCCTTTTCAAGTGAGAGTGACTTTATTCACATATAATTTGTGTAACACTGTTTTACTCTCAGATTGTTTTTGTCTACACCTTCAGTGTTTCATGAGCTTGTTAAGGAGTCTCTATACACATCACCACACAACTTCTAAAAGAAATCTAGCATTTTTATAGTTAGACAGTTGCTATTCTGCTGATGTCTGCAACAATTAGAATTGATATAAAACTAGAAAAAAAACAACCAAAACTATTTGCTTGTTTCCTTACAAAGAAAAGTCATTATAATAGGTAAGTTAATGACTTATTCTAGCTAACAGTGATAATCACAGAAAAACTGTTTATATAAAAGGGGTACTAGTAATAAGCAGCTATCAGGTTTCAAACGCTTATTTCTCACAAAGCTTTTTATTTGTGAAACACTAAGCAAGTATCCCTTTTACCTTCACTCAGATTTAATTTAGAAAAGTTTGGAAATACCAGAGTGCCTGCTGCAAGGAAGTTTGCTCATCAGCTGTCTTTCATTATTATGTTGATATATTCTAAGATCATAAGGTACTGTGGAAAGAGATGGAGAAGTAGAATCTTGCTAACTGTTTGGCCTGAATATTGAGATCCTGTGGTTTCTATCTTGAAAGATTGATACCATTTTTGCTTTTTTTTTTTTTTTTTCTTTTCTGTTTATTTGCCTTTCTGTTCTAGAAACATCTCTCCTCCTAGGGACACAGGATTAAATTGAGCTATCTTGTCTGAAAGCAGTAGAGACAGTAACCAATTTGAGTTTTGACATTTAGAGATTGATAGAAGAGAAAATAACATAGGTAAAAAATATAGGCAGTGATGAAATAGTATGTCTGAAGCCAATTACTCAGAAGACAGCTTTTGCACTAGCAAAGGAGAAAGCTTTACTTTAAGCCATAGAAAACAAAGGCGCTTTATAGATGGTAACAACATCTCATATAGAAAAAGCACTTTCATTTCTAGAATACTTAGCTATATGGAATCATTTTTTTGTCTTGAAATAAATTAATAAGGCTGTTATTAAAAGGAACTGAGATGATGGGCGGGGGGGAGGAAGCAGAAGGGAACCACTTTGCTGCTAAAAATAATGTTTTGGGAAGAACTCTCTTTAAGGTAATATTTCTAATGTAACATTTTCAATTTTCATAAAGCACCACTATAATGCTGAGTTTAGTTCTGGCTCTTGCAAAGAACAATGTTCTTTAGTTGAAAGCTTTTATTGGTTGTCTGAATTTCTCCCTTGAGTGACCTATTTGGGAACAGATGCATTAATTTGAATTAGGTGCTTACTAAGGCAGAGTTTAATAATTGATGTTTTCTTTTTAAGAAAACAAACGGTTTATAATCAAAAAACACAATCCAAAACCAAAACCAAACAACTATTAGAAAGGAAAGGTAATGCATTTTTTAAATTAATAAATGTCATTCAGATACTAGAAAAGCCATATTTTCATTTTGATGAGAGAGAGCTGAAAACAAAGAATACTTGTCTGAAACTTCAGCCTGGAAAATCAGCATTGACAAGGGAATAGTAAGTATAGTGGGAAAGGAAATCCTTCAGTTATAAAGATTATAAGGATATAATCCTTCAGTTTTAGCAGATTAATGTTGGAAAAGATTGCCAAACGGAGGCATACAATCAGCCTCAGTGAAAGATTCAAAGCCAGTCTACACCACTGTGTGAGACCTGGCTTAGAAATAATAAAATATTTCCTCTTCTAATGCAGAGGCATTGGCTAAGCAACCCAGCAGAAACCTGTCACATCCTAAATACTCTTTTAAGAAAAATCCATTACACTGAGAACTGTAATACATTTTTTCTACTGCTAAGGAAAATACAAATCTGTGTTTCCACTACGCATTTTGGACATGAGCCAGTAATGTCTGCTTGCAGCCATAAGCCCTGTTGTATCATGGGCTACATAAAAAGAAGTGCAGCCAGCAGGTCGAGGAAGGCGATTCTCTGTCTCTGCTCTGCTCCTGTAAGACTGCTGTAGGCAAAATGGGAGCTTCAGACAAAGTTTATTAAAGAAGCCCTCCCATTGAGTCACAAGGCACAGAAAGGACCTGCTTGCTTTCTAAACTCCTTCTCAGAGAGGAATCTAGGTGTGGCTGGATCCGGTCCTAACCCCAGACTTAGTACATAATGGCGTATACCTAAAGGATTATGTAACTATAATTGAAACGTTATTGAACTTTTTTTCTGCAGGGTTAAGGATGACAAAGCAAATACATTTATATAAATAAACTAAAAGATTTAGTTAAATAATTTAATGATTATAATTATGATAATGATTAGACAAAAATAATCAGAATTATTTGTTTCAAACCATGGATAGCTATAGCTGTTAGCAGAGTGCACTATTTTTGAAGTAATATTGAAGCAGTTATATTAAAGCAATTATACTGAGGCAATTCTATTAAAGCTAGCAAAACAATTATTTAGTTGAGATTGGTGTTACTCACCCATACCAATGACTATGGACAAATCTGTTGCTCAGCATCAAGTATTAACCTTGAAGGGTGTTCCCATTCAAGGCAAGGATCTTCACACACCTTAGGGAGATATGCTAGAAGTCCTCACTGTGCAAAAGTGGGACTGTTTTTTTTACTGTATAAAGTGATTGATTGCCAGTAATATACATTTTTTATATTATGTGTTGTCAGATTTACTCAGCAAAAGAGACTTAGTGCTGAAAAAGGTGCTACCTGCCCTTTGTTTTCTTCTGCTTGAAACCTCTGGCTCTCCTTTCTGTATCAGAACCTGCATGTCGTTGCTGCTCCCAGCCTCATTCAGGGAACATCAGTCCTGCATGTCCTCATGGTCAGCCTGATAGGTCAGTCAAGCTGGTCTCAGCATTCTTCAACTCTAAAAACAGCAGACCCTCCTGTCCTGGTTGCAGTGAGAGGGTGGAAAACAGCACTATGTGGGCATGACTAAGTTGTTATTCTGTACCACTGACTTCATCCCTGGGGGGTGTGATTTCAGGAATGTGTCACACACCCAAGAAGAGGGCTATTTTGCCTCACTCTCTCCATCAGCCATGGCTACTCCATCCTTTAATGCCATCCTTCTCCCAGAGATCATTTCAAGCTGCAGCTCCAAGGTGGGGTGCTGATAAAAAAACATCAAAAGTCGAAATCCAGATGGCTCTGAATGACAGCACCTGTGGGGAGGTTATATCTCTGTTTAAGCAGAGCATCCTGCTACAGAGACCCCTCCTGGTGTGCTGTGTCCATCTCTGAGGTTCCCAGTAAGAAAAAGATCTGGACCTGTTAGAGCAGGTCCAGAAAATGGTCACCAGACCATCTGATCATCAGAGGACTGAAACACTTCTAGGAATTGCTGAGAAAATTGAGGGGGTTTAGCCTGGAGAAGAGAGGGGTCCAGACAGAATTTATAGTGGCCTTTCAATAGTTAAAGGAGGTTTTATAAGAAAGATGGAAAGGACTTTTTACCAAAGCCTGACAGGACAAGACAAGGGGTAACAATTTTAAATGGAAAGCAGGTAAGTTTACATTGGGGATGAGGAAGAAATTTTTTTAAAATAAGGATGGTAAGGCACTAGAACAGGTTGCCCAGAGAAATTGTGGGTACCCCATCAATGGATGTGTTCAGAGTCAGTTTGGATGGGACTTTGAGCAACCTGATAAAGTTAAAGATCACCCTGACCATGGCAGAGGGTTTAGACTGGAAGATCTGACCTGTAAAGAAGCAGAAGTCCCTGATGGACTTTTTTATTAGCTGCTTAAAGGAAGATGACTAAAAGCACAAAAACATACCTACGCCTTACTTATATTGTATGAAGTAATGAATTTCTACCATGAATTTCCACCATATATTTCCAAAAGCATAAAGATATGATGACAAAAAAAATCCATAATTTAATCTCACCTCCTATGTGTAATAAACCATAGAATTTCATTCAGTTACTTCATACTAATGTAGGTAATTTAATACATCTCTCTGTTCAGGCCAGAAATCACACAGTGGAGGCTCTCAGCACTGTAATACTTGATCTCAAATATACAGAGGTGAATTGTAGTAGGTCTGGAGCTTTGCACGCAACTATTTCCTTTTTCTAGGAGGTGTGGTTATGACACAGCTGATCAGCTGTTGCAGCCCTTTCCCAGCAGTTCTGTGTAACAGCATCACTGGCTGTAGTCTTTCTTTGCACCGTTAATGACCTGTTCTAGTTGTCCCTTATTTTCGATTTGCCTTTGACTATCTTAGCTCTTGTTAAGCCTTTTTTGCTGTACTGAAAATATCATTATAAACAGTTATGTTTACAAAATCTGATTAGATTACTTGTTTATCTCCCTCAATAATTTTCTTAAAACTTTGCAGTGGGTTCTATATTTTTTCCACCTTTATCCTTTCAACATGAGCCCTTTAGATCTCTGGAATATTTGTCAGTTAGTGTCATATGATGAAATAAACTCACTCTCATTGTTCTACTTCTTTGAACTCCATGCTTCCAGCACATTTTTTATTTGCTGTATAGGTATGGAGTCTGTTTATTCTAGAATGCCAATATTCTTTTAATGTCACCATTTGGCCAAAGGTACTGGGATCAGAAACGAGTCCTGTAATGAACCACACTTATCAAATCTCAGCCATTAGAAGTGAAAGCTTTTCTTTATTTTTGTCACCATCTTTCTTTTTTAAATCAAGGCTTGCACTGGTGAAAGATATGGAATAAATTGGATATTGTAGTCCCAGTTCTCCAACTGACTGTTGGTGTAATCTGATATATAGAAATCTGTTACAGCTTTGAAAATATTTATCTTAGAAGAAATCTGAAGACAACCTAGAGGCTGAGAAGTATTTAGTCTTTCCTTATATATCACTTTGTGCACTGTCCTGGCATTGGTACTAGACTGTTAGTCCAGGACTCTCTGAACAGGTTCATTTAGGTTTTCCACATGGGGGAGGTTTAATGTTTTAATATAAAATGTACTTATTTCAGGATAATTGGCATTACAAAGGATTTTGGTTTAGCACTATGCAGTATACTGATATCACAACACAAACACAATACAGAAATTGCAGTGTACAGTTGGATCACAATGCAAACACGATTCCTATTACGGGTCTTTATATGTCCAGTGCCACAATTCTGGGCCCACTCCTTCATGCCTTCTTCCACTGTAGGAGCTTATTGATCATTCATACAGATGCATCCCATTTTCAACAACCACAGTTGCTCCATAGAGAAATTACCCTGTCATAATAAGCACATTGTGATAATGCTGCATCAAAGGGATTAGGAGTCAAGGATAAATCAGAGATACAAACTTGCTGACTGAAGCTGTTTACCATTATCTCACCTTTGTTGTGTGACTTGACGTGAGACAGATTCCATGGCCTACTGATTTACTTTGAATGACCAATGCATACAACTCAGGAGCCAGAGTACAGGAAACCTGCCCTTTGGGATTGCAAAGCAGTTTTAAAACATGTGTTCTTTTTTTTTTTTTTTACAATTGTTTCAAGTTAATGTGGCCTCCAGCATAAATTTAAGCAGCACTTGGAGCTGCTCTAGATAATGTCTACTTAATCCAGCTGCCTTTGAAGGTTTTTGAGACCCAGAGTTGAAGATTTTTTTACTTCTCCTACCCTTAGCAACAGATAACAGCTGTGGGATTATGAAATGCACCATAGGGGTGGGGATTTTTTAGGTTTTTTGTTTATTTTTAAATTGCAGTCAAAATGGCACTGGGTTCAAAATGGTTTAGTCTGAGTCTAAAAGCTGAGCCCCATTCACTGGGGCAGAGTGGATCAGGAAGTTTTCTAAACAAATTGAATATGATCTTGAAGGAGGTAATGCCCTCAATACAAGATCTGGATTACTGGGGGGAAATTTCTTTGTTTCCAGAAGAGTGCCTCGAAAGACTATTGAGAACCTCTGGGAAAACCTGAAAAGTATTAAGTAATTCATTCTTTCCGCAAAAGAAAATCTGCAATGGTTAAGGCTGTCCAAACCTTTTCCTGTCTGTGGGGAATAAGTCATGGTACACTTTAAACTACCTTGACGTATATATATTCAGAAACTGTGTAGTTCAAGCTTACTAAAGAGAATGTGCCAGAGGTCATTAAAAATCACTTGTAAAGTTATTGATATTTTTGAACAAAGCAAAGAACACTTTGTACCTATTTCTTAACAATTCATCTCTGATAAAGCTGAAAGACAAGGAATGAAAAGTTGAATTATAGTAAAACCAACAAAAATAGAAGTATATATCTATACTTGATTATAATCTTTTATATTCTTCATCTATATTTTTATCAAGGGTGTGATGTTTTCACATTCAAATACAGAAAGCTGAAATTATTTTTCTTCAAATTTGGAAATAACTTCTCCTGCTGCTGCAGAAATAGTGGTAACCAAAGGGAAAGCAAAACACCCCCTACCACTGATATTTGGATACATGTCTCTGGGGAGATACCAAAAATGTTCATTTTCACAGATACTGCGTTTTTGAATGAAATTAGTTTATTATTGAACTTGTTTCAAAGTATAGAAAAACTCAAATTCATGTATAATGTTTGCTAGAAAAGTGTCCTAGCCATCACACTGTGATATCAGATAGAGTTTACCAGTTTTACTGTTCTATTCTCAAATGAGAATGACTTGAACTCTATGGGTTGAGGTTTTGGGGGGTTTGAGAGGTTTTTTTGGGTTTTGTTTTTTTTTTTTTTTGGGGGGTGGTGGTGTTTGGGTTTTTTTGGTTGGTTGGTCGTATTTTGTTTTTCAATAGCTATATTTGGAAGATACCTTCTTGATGCAGTTGACCTTGAAAAGTCTGTTTAAGAAATTCACAGTGTTGAAGATTCCTACCAGATTAAGATATGCAGAGAAATGATTCTTTACATTCTAGAAGGAACCTAAAAGAAATCTTTGACTGAGAAACTCCTAATTTGAAGATATTGTTAGCTCTGGGTTTGACAGAAAAATATGAGCTCTGAGTGGACACAACTTTGGTGTCCTAATTCCAGCTACCTTTTTTGTCCTAAAGTAGCTTTTTATGTATCTATGATTATGTAATTTCAAAGATTAAATCCACTTCAAAAAGACACGTAAGCACTTCAGAAGCCTTTGAGGACTACTGAGAGAAGGACTAAGGCTAAAACTTTCCAAAGACTGCTATCATAGAACAAAGATTCTGGAGTTAATGAGTGAGACAAAGAAGTTCCACAAATTCTTTCTGAGCCTTTTGGACACAACAGATAGGTGAGATTTTGGAAAACTATAGTCACTGCGTCAATAGAATTGACAGTTCNAAAACATGTGTTCTTTTTTTTTTTTTTTACAATTGTTTCAAGTTAATGTGGCCTCCAGCATAAATTTAAGCAGCACTTGGAGCTGCTCTAGATAATGTCTACTTAATACAGCTGCCTTTGAAGGTCTTTGAGACCCAGAGTTGAAGATTTTTTTACTTCTCCTACCCTTAGCAACAGATAACAGCTGTGGGATTATGAAATGCACCATAGGGGTGGGGATTTTTTAGGTTTTTTGTTTATTTTTAAATTGCAGTCAAAATGGCACTGGGTTCAAAATGGTTTAGTCTGAGTCTAAAAGCTGAGCCCCATTCACTGGGGCAGAGTGGATCAGGAAGTTTTCTAAACAAATTGAATATGATCTTGAAGGAGGTAATGCCCTCAATACAAGATCTGGATTACTGGGGGGAAATTTCTTTGTTTCCAGAAGAGTGCCTCGAAAGACTATTGAGAACCTCTGGGAAAACCTGAAAAGTATTAAGTAATTCATTCTTTCCGCAAAAGAAAATCTGCAATGGTTAAGGCTGTCCAAACCTTTTCCTGTCTGTGGGGAATAAGTCATGGTACACTTTAAACTACCTTGACGTATATATATTCAGAAACTGTGTAGTTCAAGCTTACTAAAGAGAATGTGCCAGAGGTCATTAAAAATCACTTGTAAAGTTATTGATATTTTTGAACAAAGCAAAGAACACTTTGTACCTATTTCTTAACAATTCATCTCTGATAAAGCTGAAAGACAAGGAATGAAAAGTTGAATTATAGTAAAACCAACAAAAATAGAAGTATATATCTATACTTGATTATAATCTTTTATATTCTTCATCTATATTTTTATCAAGGGTGTGATGTTTTCACATTCAAATACAGAAAGCTGAAATTATTTTTCTTCAAATTTGGAAATAACTTCTCCTGCTGCTGCAGAAATAGTGGTAACCAAAGGGAAAGCAAAACACCCCCTACCACTGATATTTGGATACATGTCTCTGGGGAGATACCAAAAATGTTCATTTTCACAGATACTGCGTTTTTGAATGAAATTAGTTTATTATTGAACTTGTTTCAAAGTATAGAAAAACTCAAATTCATGTATAATGTTTGCTAGAAAAGTGTCCTAGCCATCACACTGTGATATCAGATAGAGTTTACCAGTTTTACTGTTCTATTCTCAAATGAGAATGACTTGAACTCTATGGGTTGAGGTTTTGGGGGGTTTGAGAGGTTTTTTTGGGTTTTGTTTTTTTTTTTTTTTGGGGGGTGGTGGTGTTTGGGTTTTTTTGGTTGGTTGGTCGTATTTTGTTTTTCAATAGCTATATTTGGAAGATACCTTCTTGATGCAGTTGACCTTGAAAAGTCTGTTTAAGAAATTCACAGTGTTGAAGATTCCTACCAGATTAAGATATGCAGAGAAATGATTCTTTACATTCTAGAAGGAACCTAAAAGAAATCTTTGACTGAGAAACTCCTAATTTGAAGATATTGTTAGCTCTGGGTTTGACAGAAAAATATGAGCTCTGAGTGGACACAACTTTGGTGTCCTAATTCCAGCTACCTTTTTTGTCCTAAAGTAGCTTTTTATGTATCTATGATTATGTAATTTCAAAGATTAAATCCACTTCAAAAAGACACATAAGCACTTCAGAAGCCTTTGAGGACTACTGAGAGAAGGACTAAGGCTAAAACTTTCCAAAGACTGCTATCATAGAACAAAGATTCTGGAGTTAATGAGTGAGACAAAGAAGTTCCACAAATTCTTTCTGAGCCTTTTGGACACAACAGATAGGTGAGATTTTGGAAAACTATAGTCACTGCGTCAATAGAATTGACAGTTCAATATAAAACTGTTACCTACAAATATAGGTAATAGTAGTCTAGAATAACAATACAGACTAATGGTACATTGGTATCTAGTCTCACATTATCCCAAGAGGACTGAACTACATAGTACAGAAGGATTATAGCTGCCAAGTTAAGGAGTCTTCTAATAGAGTCATGGCAAAGTTCTGTTGGCCTAGATGCCTTTATCTTTAAAGGTTAAAAAAATGTTAAGCATCAAACATCAGCAAAAGGAATAATTTTGCATTTACCCATGCCTTCATTATTTGGTTTTGCTCAGTGTAGGTGTCCATATAGATTAGATGCTGAGAAATGTCATGTGTTCTTATTCCTCCTTCAATCAATGACAATTTATTTTCTAATTGTGCTTTGTGACATATACCCATAAAGCAGAGTGTGTAACTCATCGGTATTGTAGTTCTAACTGTTCTAAAGCTTATGTCTCTTGTTCAGATTTGGGTGGTAGACACTTTGTGGACTCAGGGACTGAAGAATTTCAAGTCAGGAACTCAGATAGTTTATGTAGCAAAAGAGAGGCTTTGACAATTATAAGTAGTTTCTTCAAAATTAGCAAACAACAGCCAAAAAAATACACACCAAATCCCAATCCACAAAACAAACTCACAATGTATTAAGTGAGGGGAGAAACCTAAGCTACCACATTAAAATACCTGGGAATAGCTGTGGCCTGAGGAAACCATCGCTACAGTTTTTAGTGTGTTTGGGATTTTATTTGAATTCCCAGGCAAGAGCTCTGTTCTCCTGTTTATGTACATAGACTAACTCTGTGTTGCAAGAAAACAATATAACAGGGTAGTTTCATCTTTTGACCAGTATGCTACTAGAAGAACAAATGCCAACGTTTTGATTTTGCAAGCAGGTGCCAGAATAGACTTAAACAATTTAACAATTTAACAATTTAAATTAGATTTAGACTGCATCAAAAGCAATATGACAAGTAGTTTGAGGGAAGAGATTCTTTCTCTCTGCTTTGCTCTTGTGAGACTCCATGTGGAAGACTACATCCAGCTCTGGGGTCCTCAACATATGAAGGGACTAGAACTGTTGGAGATAGTCCAGAGGAGGGCCACCAAGATGATCAGGGGGCTGGAGCAGTTTCCCTATGAAAAAAAGGCTGAGAAAGTTGAGGTTTTTCAGCCTGGAGAAGAGAAGGCTCCAGGAAGACTTTATTGTCGCCTTTCAGGACCTAATGGGGGCCTGCAAGAAACCTGGAGAAGGACTTTCTTTTCAAGGACTTGAAGTGACAGGACAAGGAGAAATGGCTTTAAACTGAAAGAGGGTTTAGATTACATTTGAGAAAGAAATTCTTTACTGTGAGAGTGGTGAGGCACTGGAACAGGTTGCCGAGAGAAGCTGTGGATGTCTACCCCGGAAGCCTTGATTAGGGCTTTAATCAACATGGTCTAATGGAAGGTGCCTCTGCTGATGGCAAGGGATTGGATCTAGATGTTCATTGAGGTCTATTCCAACGCAAACCATTCTACAACTCTGTCAACATTGCAAAAGAGGTACGTTTGAAGTACATAGATGGTTCATTAGTCATGTAAATATTTATATCGACATGAAATGCTAGAGAAAGTATTTTCCCTTTTTTTCTGTATTTTGTTAAAAGCTTTTCATCTTCGCATTAATTAAACCTTAACTGAGCACAAGAAATAACTCTGGGTGGGGTTGGCAGCACTTACACAGAAAGTAACCCATCTTCCACTTCCTGTTCCGTTGAATGTTTAACAGCTTAAAACTTAACTGAAGGACTCCACTGATGGTGAACAGGATGGGGTCTTCAAAAATGTTCTCACTCTCTTTCAACTGATTTAATATTTAGGAGCATTCTGAAAATGTCTGAAGAGTAATTTTATTAGAATTCTCAATGCTTTTAAATGTCTGTTCTCCTTTTTTTCCTTAAATACAATTTTATAGTTCTGCAGTTGTTACAGCGTTGTCTTCAGGTTGCCTGTGGCCTTCAAAGCTCCTTTATTCATGCACAAAAGAATTTTTAAGCTGTAGTCAGCCACTAGCAGAATATCAATAACTTACTGAAAAATTATCAAAAACTGCATACCTCTAAATCAAAATCTTTGCAGTTATGAGCATCAATAAATCCAGTGTAATATGGCAATGAATAAATTACTCCAAATCTACACTGAAATAAATTTTTCAACCCTGATTACTTCAAATGATAAACAAAAAAACTAGCAGCGGAAACCTTTCCACTTATTAGTAAATAATAGTGATACAGAGTCCCTTTCTTTTATAATTTTGTATAAAACCCGTCATGTCACATCTCTTGAATATAACAGCACAGCATTTGAATTAATACTTTATACATTCTTTTACATGATATTAATTAAGTAGATACCAAGGGCAAAACTCTTGATATAGAATGTATCAGTTGTATTGAGAAAACTTTAAGAAAATAGCCACTATTAAAATTCAGAAGTACATATGAGTTAAAAAATAATTTTCTTTTATAATAAGTACTTTTAAAGAAGAAACATAACTTGAAATAAAACTTCTGCAAAGATATAGATATTACTTCCTAATAAATAACAGAATACTGGACAACAAGGCAGAGATTAAAGGCTTTAAGTTTTTTCAGAAAATATTTAGAAAGAAGGAATTCTAACTGTTCCCTGTTCTATAAGCATGTCTTTTATTCTGTTTCACATGAACAAAATATTCAGATCCCATTTTCTGTATAATGACATAAGCTATATTATTGAGGGAAAGCTTCTCCTCTGTAATTTTAACAGACTTTCTTGGAAAGTACTTTGAAGGTAGTCTTGAGAAGTAAATGAAAGTGATACAAGGATTTTTTCCCACTCTGTCACATTTCAAAAGAAAAAAAAAGTATGTAAGAAAGGGAGAAAAGAAAGATGAGTTTCAGTTCACTACAGTGGTGAGACTGAACTAAAGCAAATTGTAAAGAAGAGTAAAAAATTAATACATTTAGTACTGAGGTTATGCAACAAGAATTTCTTCAAGCAATCATAGAATCACAGAACCATGTAGGTTGGAAAGGGACTCTAGAGGCCACCTTGCACAACTTTCAGTTCAAAGCCAATTCAGTTTGAATATGTTGTTTAGTCCAGTTAAGATTTAAATGTCTCCAAGGGTGGAGATTCTACCAACTCTCTCAGCAACCTCCTTGTGTTTGCTCCCCTCCATAATGGAAAAAACTTTTCTTATATTGAGACATAGCAACTTGTGTTTGTTATGTCTTGCCAGAAGTATCAAGTTTCTAGTTTTCTCCATTGTGGGCACCTCCTTTCACTGTTTCATCCTAAGGTAGCCTCCAGCTGTCTCTTTTCTCAGAGAAAAGTGTGGGGCTGTTGTCTCTGTCTGGTCTTTGAAGACCCTATGAATCTCCTGTTTTAACTCCCTCCACAGCTAACTCACCTCCTGCCGCAGCTCTTTCAGCGGGTGGACTCAGCACCTCAACCAGAGCACATCTCACATGGGGACGCCACTGGTCAGGTCCTGAAGGGAGGGATCAGACATTTCTAAGGCAATTCCAGAGCAGCAGGCACTGCCAGAGACAAGGATAGCAGCACAATATCAAAGGAGCTATATCTAGGTGCAGGCCTCTACTGTGGAAGGAATATCTGCTCCAACTGGTGTTGGAGATGGTGGTACCTCCATCACTGCACAGTTTTGAGTAAAGATTCAGGGTCCCTTTGTGCTGTTACCACGTTATGAAAACTGCTGTAGCTGTATTAACCACCTTTGTTTCCTCCATTTAATGACATTTTCAGGACTTCATATTGCTCTACCTTTAAGTTGATTCAGATTTAGTTAGTAAATAACTGTGTTTTACAAGTCTCTTGTTAAATAACACCTATAAAAAAACCCTGGAAATTGATTAAAATACTGCCAAGTACACCAATAAACATGAATATTGCTGTATTCTTTTTTAATTTTGAAAAGCTGATCTATAATAGAGTAGTAGATATAAACGAGTTTTGAAAGTGTACTGGATATATCTTACAACAGCATACGCTATCATGGCATCAATTCTTGTACTCTAGTTCTGCATTATCTCTAACAATATTCACATTAATTTAGAAGAACAGCTGCTGGATTTAGCTCTCCATTATTATGTAGCTTTCAAAAAAAGTATGGAATTTAGTTTCTGTAGTCTAACTGTGGATAAAATAATTGATATCATTAACAATGAATAGCAAATAAAGCTACTTGTTATATTTATTGTATTATCACACTGAGATCACTCACAGTGATAAACAACATATAGATTTGTTGGAATTTCCTATGACTAATAGGCAGAGCTGAACACTGCTTTTTAATATAGTTTCCCCTGCTCTGTTTTATACCAATTAATGTATTTAAATATTAAACAAATACATACATATATTCTGATACTCAACAATCAGGTACAATCTGGAAAAACTTAAAAAACTGTCAGTATAGTTTATATTTTAATGTTTAAAGAACATTCTATCATATTACTTATGACATCACTGCAATGGTGAAAAAATAATAACCTTATTTTTCTCATTGCTTAAGCAAGAATTTCTACTGCCTTTCTAATTTATCTACTCAGTGACATTAAAGTATTTATGTTTTGTTCTTCATTCTCTTTCTAATAATTCTTTGTACTCTGAATGTGTTTTGACAAAAATAGACTAGTATGCTTACAATTCCAGATGATTTTCAGGTCTTGTGTTATGTCTCTCAAAGTTGAATTTAAAGCCTTATATTCTAAATATATAAGAGGATCTTAGATAAGGGTTTTTGTTCAGTTTTCCCACACATACTTATATATTTCTCAATAGCGGAATATATATCTGAAGCCGACTTCAAATGTGGCCCTAATTTGAGCAGAGAGTTGGACTAGGTGACCTCCAGAGGTCCATTCCAATTCCAGGTGGTCTGAGCCAGTGATTTTATTGCCCAGTGGATCATGTTTGAATTCAGCTTATCTAGCTGCAAACATAGATGAACATCTATCTCTGGTATCAGTATCTATCTTTTCAGTCCATGGAGAGATTCAAGATGTTTCTGCCTCCTCAATCTAAGTATCTAGTGCCATCTGAGACATCCTAGGTTATCTGAAGCGTCCACACTGTGCTGAAAGAAATGACAAAGGGCCTGTGACAGATTTGCTGTAGTTGGAAACCAGATGCAAATATCTCTAAACATCTCACAGCCAGGAAGTATAATTCTATGTTGAGGGAAATTAATATCAGGTAAATAAACACCAACTTGTATCTGCATTAAGGTGAAATGAGTCAATCCTAGAGACGTACTTTCTCTCCAGGAAGTACAAAAGGAGTGTTGACAACTAGCTTAGATCAGAGCTTACCGTACTTCAGAACTACTTCAGTTCTGGTGAGACCAATCCACTTAGGTTTTAATGAGAATATTCTGTAGCACTTCACAGTCAGTTCTTCTATTTTGCATCTCTGCCCAAATTTCACTACAGTGAAAAGTACAGCTCCCAAGACAGACAGTCTTGGAGATTTTATGTTAGCTTTCTTTCGCTGGGAAAATTGACCAGTTATTTCTGTTCTGTGATATTTTAAGACATCATTAATCTATGAAAACTAGCTGTTAGCTGATAGTGACTACATTCTTTAAATATTTTTGATGAATAATTTTTTTCAAGGAAAAAATAATTCAACTGTGTAATAAGATTAGTTCATTCTGACCCATCTGCTCCTTGATTTCTCCAAAAATCGTTACTAGTCTTTTGTAGAGGGAAGTTAGTCCTTAAGAATCTTTATCAATCTTCTCCAATAAAATAATTTTCCTATGTCTCTACTTACTTTATTATGTATTATTTCTACAGATTCACACAACTCAAAGTTCAGACTCACTGGTCTGTAGTGAACCAGTTTATCTTCATAAACTTGTAAAAAATACTATCCTTTCCCTATCCTTAATTCATCTGATATTGAAGTTGTTTTAACAAATGCATTTTTCCATCAATAGCAATTCAGACCTAATCTCCCACCAAATGCTTTTGAAATTAATTTTAGTATTTTCTTAATTTATTTTCCTTTTTAAATGAAATTTAAAGGGAATTTAGCTTTAAATGCTTTTACTTTTTTTTCGTCTTTTTCTCATTTACAAATATGTTTAATAACACAATGATAATGATTTTAAAAAAATGACATAATACTATTTATATCCTTAACCATGTTTTGTACATTCAAGATCCACTTCTGGTCCCACTCTGTTCCAGAAATCAATGATTCTGTATATAATAAATTTGAAGCGACTTTTTTCAATATCCCTTCTGGCCTCTTCTCAGACCAATGAAGGTTACTAGAAAAATTCCATTAGTATGAAGACCCTCTAGCCTAGGGGCAGACGAATGAGCAGGTGTGTTTAGTCTTTGTCACTCAGTCACCCAAGAGTAGAGATCTGGCTAACAGTGTAGTCCCTTTCAATGCGTGCATATCATCTTGCCAGTGAGAATCAAGGCACAAACAGAAAATGCTTTCATAATATGACTTGTATTTAAATGGACTTAAAAAAATACTGTAAGTGTATAAAGGAAGGAGAGAACATCTGTTCCCTTGACCTGGACACAGATCTTTTCCATGCAGAAGGTTTCTGGAAGAAAGGAGTGAAATTTGCTTTCTTCTGTACGTTAGGAACCTCTCACAGTTGCCATGACCTTTCAAAAACAATTAAGAATATTCTTAAAATGACGTTGAGCAACCTGCTTAGCACTTGTGGGTGCCCATAGACTTGTTTGTATCCATTTTTTTTAAATGTTCCTTCCTCAGCTTCTATGTCATTCTTTACTGAGTGTGAATCTTCTTTGCTTTAGACTTTTCCGCATGTTTTAGGGGCCTGAGGCTGCTGAAGGCCAGTCTTAATTTAAAAATCAAGATAAAGAAAACATTCTATATTTTTCCATCTCTTTCTAGTCTTTTCCATGTGTTTTTGTCACTAGATCCGCTGCTCCTTTCACAGGACCCACACTGGGTTCTATTTTTCTTGTCTTACTCATACTAATAATTAATAATATGCTGATTGTTTTTGTGCAATTGACTGCTCCCTTTTAAAGTACCAAGAAGTTTTTTCAGAGCTAGGAGATGAATGAAACATTATTGTTTTTTTCTGTTTCATTAAATTTCATTCAGTCTTCACAGTAGATCTGTTTGTTTTTATGAAATGTGATTTTTCTCACAAATATCTGATGCAGATTTAAAATGAGAAAAGCATACATGGCTGGTGATATACAATTAGGGAGATTTCTTTAAATAAGGAAAAGAAACTAACAGGTTATGCTCAAGGCATCTGTGTGTATGTATTTGTGTTCATATCAACAAGAAAGATTGTCACATCATGCAGGCAGATGCAGAATGTGAGAATGTAATACACTCCCTATTAGGAAATATAATAAATAGAAAAGAAAGGGGTGGGGGAAAGGAAGAATAGAGGATAGAGGGGTTTTTTGTTTGTTTTATTATATTTCTAGCCCTACTCTGTTTCTAATACAATTTCCTGAAAATGTTTATGAAATTCGTTGCACTACTTATAGCCTAAACTCAGAACATTACCTTTATCTCATTTATTGTGAACTACTAACAAAATAAGCTTTTCCATGTAAATAATTATAGTTTATGAAAAAACCTTCTAACAATTTTTAAGTGCAATGAACGGATGATTAAGTTTCCTTTTTTATAAGAAAACTAATATTGTCACAGCACAGATTATTTTCAAATCCTGTTCCCAAAAGAAAAGTACAAACTCTTTGACTTTAATAAAGGAGATTAGAACTTTAGATGTATTGCATTTCTTTGTTTTGTTTTCCTTTTGGAAGGTTTTTAAGCAATGCTGAATTACCAGGTTGGTTAAGGATGCAATTCAAATAGCTTAAGTTCAGGCATGTCAAAAGGAGCTGTCTGGAATTCTAAAATACTATCAGAGTAAATGGGGAGGTGCAGGTCATTTTAAGAAACAATTTGGATGGCCATATGTACAAATCTAATTTAGAATGAGATGAGTCATGCCATAGAAGAGCTCATTTTTTTTCTATAAAAGTATCCTGAGATACCTTATTTAGAATAATAGAATATCCTACGTTGAAAGGCACCCCCAAGGTTCACTGAGTTCAACTCCTGACTCCAGACAGGGCAAGCTAAAAGCTATATCACATAACTAAGAACATTCCCCAGATGCTTCTTGAGCAGTGACAGGCTTGGAGCCATGACTGCTTTCCTGGGGAGCTTGTTCGACTGCTTGGTCAATGAACTCTTCCCTACTGTTTAATCTGAACTGTTAGTGATGCAGCTGTAAGGAATTCCCTTGTGTCCTATCACCAGACACCAGAGAGAAGGGGTCATCACCTCCTTCTTTGCTCTCTCCCATGAGGAAATTGTAGACAGCAATGAGATCACCCCTCAGCCTCCTCAAAGCTGATCAAACCTATTGTGTTCAGCGACTCTGCATAAGTCATAGCCTCTAGACCTTTCACCATCTTTGCTGTCATCCTCCAGACACATTCTAATATTTTTATATCCTTCTTGCATTCAGAAAGCCAAAATTGCACACAGTACTTGAGGTGAGGATACACCAACACTGTGTAAAGCTGGAGAATCCTTTCCACCAGTTAGTTACACTGTGCATAGTGACCCCCAGGATACAGTTGGCTTGTTTGGCCTCCAGGACATATTGTTGACTCATACTGAGCTGGTAATCAAACAAATCCTCCAGCTCCCTTTCTGCAGGTCTGCACCCCAGGCTCTTGTGCCCCAGTCTATACGTTCATCCAGGATTGCACTATCAGGTGCAGAATCCAGTATTTGTTCTTGTAAATTTTGTATGATTGGTAATAGCCCAATGCTCTGGTCTATCACAATCTCTCTGTAAGGCCTCTCTACCCTTCACTGAATCAACAGCTTCTCCTATCCTAATATTTTCAGCACACTTATTTTGTGTTCATACAACTCCCGTGTCCAGGTCATTGATAAAAACGTTGAAGAGAATTGGCCCTAAAATTGAGCCCTAAGGAACATCAGTAGTGACTAGCTTCCACTTTTCTGTTTCACTGTCTTACTGTCTGTATCAAAAAGTTATCTTCAACATGCTTCAGGAATTTCCTGGACTTGTTGGTGTCTGAGGTGTGATAGTCCCAGTTAAGATCTAGGAAGCTGAAGTCATCCCCCAGGCCAAGAGCAACTGATGTAGAGATTTCTCTTAATGCCTTATACAGTAATACATTGATCACGTCATACTGGATGGGTGATCTACAGTGGACTCCTACCACAGCATCTACTTTATTAGTTTCCCCTAATCTAAACCCAGAGGCTCTCAACTATGCCGTGCCTAACTGCAAGCACTGTGCAATGCAGTCCCTCTTCTACATGAAACACTAGCCCTCCTCCTCACCTGGCCTGGTTATCTATCCCTGAGACATACATTCAGTGGAAAAACTCTTGTAAATCTTGAGTGAATATTATTTTTCACTGGAACTTGAAATGCTAAAACCTGTAGGTGCTTTTCAGAAATTCAGTTCTATAACTAAAGTATCCTAGGTTGATATCAATCTATAGAAAAATTTGGTATCCATAAAAGAATTTATTCTTTCTTTAACTGTAAACAAAAGATAAATAAAAGTTACCTAAATAGCAATGAAAGGGTCCAAGTCCTTCTGAAATCAGATGAGATTCCACTGTGTCTTTTCAATCCTTACAAATTACAACAGGGCAGTTACACATAAAACAGTTTACTATTAAGGTGTATTTTCATAACCTAATATGTAGACCATATGCAAACTGACATACATATCATATGACCCATCATAATCATGGGTCTTGAAGGTACTTTCAAGGAGACCAAATTTGTTGAGAGAGGATAGCCCATCATTTGTAAAGGGAGGATAAGGACACATGGGTTTGGTTTGTTTAAGCCACTCTTAAAAACCTCCAGAGAGGGAGACCTCAAAAATTCATATGTAGAAAATACTTGTTTTTTTCCCCTTGCCACATAATGTGTCTAATACCCAAATTGCTGAAGAAAACAATTGCTTCACCAGTTTCACTGTAACATTTTCTGAATTGTTTGCATCTTCCTAGATCTTCTCTTAATAGGCATGTTTTCTGTTTTCTTCAGCTTCTCCTCAATTAATTTTGTTCCTTTCCTCCAGATCTCTAATATCTTCCTTAAGAGCTGGTATATGAAAGTCAACATATTAAGGTATCTTCCTTCCTGAACATTTTCTTGATTAGGGAAATTGGGGAGGAAAGGAGATGAAGAGGCTGCTTTACAAATTTAAGAATCAGTTTTTACATTCTCATAAAACACACTTTACTGCATTTGCAGTCTCACCAACATCAGATATTAGAAAACCACTTTCTTTCACTGTTTCTGTTTGCTATTACTATTTTTGACTGACATACAACAATCTGATTAGTCTGCCTCAAAATTAGATTTATCTTTTCTCTTCAAAAATAGTTTTTAGTCCATTAGAACCTCCACATTCTTCTCTACAACACTGTGCTCAGGCATTTTCTCCTCATTTTGTAGCTATGTATTGGATTTCTCCTCTCAAGTACTTTATTGAATGTAATCCTATTGATCTCAGGGTAGTTGTCCAAAACTTTGATAAACTTCTGACATCATCATTTTAAGTATAAATTTTTACCTCACCAGTCTGGATGTCATGCATAGTTTTTCTAAATGCAGTTTCTATCACTCAGCAAAGCAAATAATTAAAATCTGAATGGTACAAATTTCGTAATCAATATTTCTAGGACTTCAATTGAAAGGCATTACCAATTAGGTAGTAAACTATATTTAATCTCTTACATTGGTAATATTTTCCTGTAATAATTACATGGATGTAAGGTGTTTTCTGTGAAACTATATTCATCATAGGGAAGCTGACTAGAAAAAGGGGCTAAAGGAAAGCACTGTTAAGATTTTTGTGATGTAATTTTCTATCCATAAAACTTCGTGGCCTACTGGATCTCAAATTTAAAGAAAGCTATGAAGTGAAGGGCAGAGAAGGAAGAGAATATTTCCTGTTTTACTTAAATTTAATATAGACTATAAAATACTGAAATATGTTAGAGAATCTTATTCAGAGTTATCTTCATTGTTAAACACAAACAAAAAAACCCCTTTTGTAATATGCACAAGTCCTACGTACATGAATCTTGCATACAGAAGTTGTATCTTGCCCAGGACTCATGATTAAAATGTGTTGATTTTCCTGAATTATCCAATATTTTTATCTCTGCCTGAAATAATTGTTTTAAGTCTTGTCTGGGAAAGCCTAATATAGTCATTGTCATAGTAGGCGCTCTAATAGATACAATAACTTATATTTTTTCCTATCTAAAAAAAATTAATTATCTGTATCAGTGATGATTATCAATGATCTACCATATGTAGAAGGAAATACGGAATTTTATATTTAGGAAAGAAATTTTTTCAGAAATTAAAGGGGGAAAGTTTCAACTTATAAATGTTTCTCTACTGTTCAAGAGCTGATATCCAGCCATATCATTAAATACATTTATCTACTTTTATGTACATGTGTTTATGAATATTTATATACTCTTTTAACAGTCATATGTTCAGACATGACAATACACAGAGCCTTATATGACAAGGATAAAAGTCACAATGCAGATGAAAAGAAATGAGTGGGTTAAATAAACAGACAGTGCCTTTTCTGAGAGAGAAGAAAGTTGTCCTTAACATCAGACAGAATATGACGTTTCAATACTTAGACTTTCCAAATAAAAGGAAAGAAGTTTTGTACAAGTGAATGATTAGATTACTGACACATTGAAATGTGGCTAAAATAACTTTAGGCTACATGGTACTGCTGAAGCACAATGTAACTCACTGCCATCAGTGCTCTCAAGGAGAAGCTTGCTATATATATATTTATACACATACCTTTCTTTTCTCATATGACAGCAACATCTTAAAAGGACAATTGGAAAAAATTTTAAGGCATTTAGATAGTTAATGCCTGCCTTCCATTGAATGCTAAGACTAAAAATCTTTTACAAAACTGTGTTATGAAGTACAGTAATAATCCTGTAAAATACAAAGTATATTTTAAAGTGAAGATTGTTTAAGAATCACTAAATAATGCTTGATATACTAATTAAGGAAATGTGGCAAGTTGTAGAAATTCTGAAAATGGGAGAGGATTTGAAAAGGAAGAAAATTAGCCCTAGTTCATCTCTGGGCTCATCTGTCAATTCATTTATTTTCACATCTCCTGGATCATACTGGAATTTGTTAATGTACTTTTAGCTTAAATATCATCTACTCATCAAAATAATATATTAGGAAGCATGAAATTACTCTTCTCTGTTCTTTGCTCTTCAGTGCCAGCTGCAAGCTCAGCTCATAACAGAAGCAGGATAAATACAGAAACAAGAGAGTACTGCTAAAGCCAAAGCCATGTATGGTCAGAGCTATTCATTCTAATGCTGCTTAAAGTTCACTAAGAACAGCTTTGTGTTTTGATGGATGTGCTTAACAAACTTGTCCTTTTAATAACATTCCACTACTAACAGCATGTGGGGAGGATCTTAGCTGAAAGAGGCTACTGCCTGTCTTAAACAAGGGTTAAAACACTTACTAGCAGTTTCATTGACAAAAGAACTATATAGCAAAGATAATGCCCATAGAATATGTTCCATAGCAATGGATGTTTTTTTTGACACCAGCACACTCTTGCAGGATTCATCCTCTCCACTCTACTATCAGTTAAAAACAAGGTCTAGCAACAGAAAGAATATTTCACCCTGCAGGAAGAACAGTAAAGACAGCCTGCTCCTGCTGTGCTTGTACTTTAGGTTACCTTGTTGTTTTTACAAGACAGGACAAAACAATACCGAGCACAGCTCAAAAGAAAATAGCCCAGTTCTTTACAAACAGTACAACATAAGAAATCCACCGCGTTAATATAATTAAAATATCTCCAATATTCCTCATTCTGAAGTCACACTGAAGGCTCTATTTATGCCAAGTAAAACTCACAATAAAAATAGTATAATAAAATTTGTTTAATACACAGAGCCAAGGCCTTTTCTGCTTCTCACATCACCCCACCAGTGAGTAGGCTGAGAGTGCACAAAAAGTTGGGAGGGGACACAGCCAGATCAGCTGACCTCACCTAATTAAAGGGATATCCCATACCACACAGCATCATGCTCAGTAATAAAAGCTGGCTGAAGAAGGAGGAAGAGGGGTATGGTCAAAGTGATGGTGTTTTGTCTTCCCAAGTTATGGTACCCATACCACATGGGACGGAGCCCAGCTTTTCTTTCACCTGTCTGCGCATGGGAAATGGTGAGTTAATTCCTTGTTTTGCTTTGCTTGCATCTGCAGCTTTTGCTTTACCTATTAAACTGTCTTTACTGTAGCTCATGAGTTTTCTTACTTTTACTCTTCTAGTTCTCTCCCTCATCCCATCAGAAGAAAATGAGCAAGAGGATGCATGGTGCTTAGTTACCAGGTGAGCTTAAAATACAACAAAAACTCTACAAAATATATATAAAATTAAATGATCTATAAATATCTAATAGCATATGATTAAATAATATAAAATTTATTACAGACTTCAGTCTTGTAATGTCTTGTTAATGATCTATTAATTCATTTTGGTCAATGGATGGACTGACAATATTTGGTTCTGCTTATAAAGCAGCATACTAAATTTCAAAAGGTTTTTAGTGATTTATATTGCAGCAAAACTTAAAATACTGTTCTTTGCTGAAACAGTTTTCTTGGAAAGAGTAATCAAGCATTGTTCCCTATCTAGGACCATTAGTTAAGTAACCAAGTGCGTAAATGTAAGTTCTGCATTGAAGTTTTCTGGCCTGTTTTTTACGTTCTAGCCTTCTAGAAGTCATGTATTTAAATATTACCTTAAACAAGGAAATAAAGGGGTATTGTGTATATTTCTGCACTTTTAACTCCAAACACAGTTTTAAGGCATGCCTGTATTTACTGTAAGCTAATAAAGTGAAGATAGACAGAGTTTGTAAACTGAGGTGTACATTAGTGTCATAGGATTCAATTTTCATACAAACGTGATGGTATATTTCCTATATATATTTCTATCATAGGCAAAAAAACCCTCTAGAAGTGTGAATTTTACCTATCTTAATTTGTTGACATCCAACACAAATGCTGATCACTCTTTTTAAGGTATTAAGGGGAAAAAAAGAACACACACCAAAAAAACGAGCACGTTTCAACACAGTTTTACATATACACACATACACACACACACACACACACCTCTGCAGGTACATAAACGTTGTCTTCTCTTACCTCTTTCAATTTTACATATTTTCACCATGTCTTATACTCAGTCTGTCCAATTCATCCAGACAGGTGTTAAGTGGCTTAGGAGGTAGAAGTGGTATCCCTTCCTTTAACAATTTCTGCTGCTTCAGTCCTTTGTGCTCCTGCCTGGCCTGGGCCAGCCTGGGTCATGGTCTCCCAGAGTTGTCCCTTACCCAGCACCGGCTGGGTCCCTTAGAAGTGTCCCTGCACTGGCACAAGTCTCCCAGAGAACCCAGTGCCTTTAGGGGCATCATGGAGTGCCTTCCTAAGGAACGCCTCTCCAGCCTCTAATAGCTGCTAGTGTCTTTGTTAGATAGGTTTTGGTAGAGACCCTTATTGCTTCTCTGATTGGATCAAGTTTGGTGTAGTATAGTTAAATTTTGATGCCAAATTAATATTTTCCACTGGTTTTCCTTTGTCTCAAGGCAGCCAGGACCCCATTTGAACAGACACACTGCAGCTCATGGTGTTTCCCCCGCATGGCACAGCTGTAGCCTACCCGTTCTTAAACACATACCTGCTACAGACTCCACTCTTTGCCCCAGCGTAACGCATATTTAAGACTATATGATGAAGGTAAAGAAGTAACTGAACATCTATGTATTTCAGCTGTGAACAAAGGACTGAGAGTCATTTGAAACTGTTATTCTTGACACAAATTGTTTTTTCTTTCGGAAAAACAATTTTAGCTTTTTATTTCCACTTAGGGCATTACTTCAGTCATTGTCTTATTTGTAAAATTGATCTGATGTTGAAGTGTTCATCAAAGAGAAGAACTTTGTATTACTTTTTCTTTTGTCTATCCTTTTCTCGCAAGGTTTCATACTAAATAAAAATGTACAAAGGAATTAACAAGCAAAAAATGAAACACAAAATAAATCAGCCATTTAATCTTTTTTTTTTTTAATTTGCTTCCATGGTTTTGGAAACTTTCCAGTTATGGGATATTGCTTTATAACCAGACAGTCCCTATCAGTTTTAAATCAAGTTTCATAATTTATATCCTTGACACTGAAATCTGAAGTGCACGTCGTATTTTTTCTGGATTCATTCCTGAGGTTAAGGTTTGCAGCAGTTTTATTTGCTTTCATTTAAAAATTTTAGCTAATTACTTTCTTTTGAAGTTGATTTAACCTTGATTTTTCAGAACTCAATCATTTCACAGATTTGGTGCTGTTGATTAACTGCTCTTAATTCCATGGAAAGGTACAGGGTTTTGGGTAAAATAGCAAAAAATAAGAGATTTCATATGATTAACGTTTTTAAAGGAAAAGTGAGGCTATTGAAATACACTTTCTAGCAAGGTAAAATCACAGAAAGTTAACAAGTTTCTTAATTTCATGGTTGATCTTGAAATTGTATGAGAACATACATGATAAAAAAAGTTAACTAACCTTACCAGTGTTTATTTTTGTCATGATTTGGGGAAGTGATAAAACTTTTCAATTACCTCCTTCTACATAATTACATAATGATGAAAATGTAATAAAGATAATTTACACCTTGGTAGGTCACACTCAGAAGTTATGTGCACTGATTTTCACAGAAGATCTTAAAGTGTCTAAGCTATAAACCTGACAAAAGGTATCTTATCCAAAGTTTTAACTTGAGAAATGTTTTCCTCTGTATTCTATTTATTCACACTGTTTTCAAAAAACATCAATTCTAACATTGTTTTTATTGTCTCATGTTAGTTTAATTCAAGAATCACTATAAATCTTGATCTCATGTTTAGAGAAAATGAAACATAATAATACAGTCAAAATTGTTTTACACAGACTTTGTCCCTACCAGTTTTCCTAATGTTAGGATCACCCTTTCACTACCTTAATCCCAAGGCCTTGTAAACTGTCTAAAAAGCTTATGGCCTGTTACTAGCAACAGTAATACTGTATTACAGACCTGCGTGTTTATAAGTCAGTCATACCAGGATTTAGATGTAAACATAAAAAGCAAACTTTGTCTTATCCTTTTATTGTGCAAGGAAATAATTTCTACTGAAAAGTGTGGGTGACAGAAGCAGAATGACTTTTATAGATCATCAGTGCCTAGAACTCAGGCTGAGAGAGAGACTATATTAAGATTTTAGAGGGGAGGAGGTGAAAGAACTCTTGCTATTGAAAGCAGGAATGTTGCTTTTGTAGTACGGACTGCTAAACAAAACAGAGAAAAACAAAACAAAATGAAACAAAATTAAAGCCTTCAATATTTGAAAACAGGACAGGAGATGTTGCAAGCTGTCACTCATGACTATGTAGTATTTTGTTTCTCATAATCAAAGCAACAAGAATACACTGAAATACACTGCAGTTTCTGGAAAGAATAGCTTGTTGTCTGTTTCAGAGGCATGTTTAAATCTGACTTGCCTTTGTCTAATTTGCATTACAGAATTGAAAGTCTTTCATACTACAGTGCCTCTCCTCAGTTCAATGGAATAATGCATTAATTTGTTAAAGCTCTCTCCATTTAAGATTAGAGCATGATAGTGCACAGACAGTGCATTTCTCTACTGCTAAGTACTAAAGAGTCTTGAAAATAATGTAAGTGCACCTTATAATATCTGTTTTGAATTTAAGAACAGATTTGAGTCAGATGGCTTTAGATTAAATTCACTTTTATGCAGAGGACTAGCACTACTACAGCCGTCTCTCAGGTTGCCATTATTCAAGTGAGAGGAGGAATTGTATAAATTTATACATTGTACATTTTTAGTAACACAACAATAATTCTAAGAAAGGAAAGATTCAGTCAAGAGGAACACTGTTAATTTCAGTTTCCTCTTCATAAATTAAAAAAAGTAGCTCCAAATTTCCTGAGAATTTCCGGATTCATCAGGGTATAGATTTGGCAGAGAATCTTTTCCAGGCTCTTTTTTTTCTTTTTTGCCTGATCAGTGACACAGCTTTAAGAATGTGAAATCAGAGGAAGATATGAAAGATGTATATGTGCACACATGAGGTAATATTTGATAGGGCCACTCATCTGAGAATAAGGAGTTTTGAAATCTTCCTACCAGTATTCTAGTACTATCTATAAACTTCTCAATGCTAATCAGTTTCACTTTCTGCCATCTAGCACAAACTACATAACACTGTTACAGCATATGAAAAGTAGGACATACAATACAGACAGCCACTGCTTCTGTGTGAGAGGCAGAACTTTTGCTGCAGTCAACAGCCCCAGCTTTCTCTGGAGGAGGAATCAAGAGTCAAAGGAGAAGGATTTCATTATACAGTAAAGAAATACAACCAGGGGCTGAAATTTGGATCTATAATGAGTTCCATCACAAGAAGTGGAACAAAATAGATAAAATATACCAAGAGAGGCCATTCTTCTAATAGAATCAAAATAGAGTTAATCAGAATTCTTACAAATCAGAATTCTTACTGGAAAATACCAAGGAGACACGTCACAAAAAATTTTATAGCAAGTGTAAGACACCATATGTTCCCTGAGTTTAGAGGTAAAAGTTGTACTGGCTCTGGCTAAGATGGGACAAATTTTCTTAACAGCAGCTCACCTTGTACCTTGTTTTACACTTGTGTCTAAGGCAGCCTTAGTAACACATTTTATCTATTGCTATGCTTGCACGGCATCAGGACAACCTCTATTTCTCACTCTGCTGCCCCCCACCAAAGCAGCTACAGGTGGGCAAGAGTTTGGGAGGAGACACAGCCAGACACTGACCTCAGTTACCAAAGAAATATCCCATACTATGTAACATCATAGTCATTATACTCAATAAAAGCGGGGAGTAAGTTTTCCAAAGTACCCAGCGAGTCTGGGTGGGACCAGCCGTTCTTCTGCTGGTAGGAGGTGGTAAGTGCTTGCCTCTTCATCACTTGGTTGGTTTTTTTGGTGATTTTTTTCCTGTCTTTCCTCCTTCTTTTAAACAGTCTTTATCTCAACCTAAGGGTTTTTCTTACTTTTGGTCTTGCAGTTTTGTCCTACTTTCATCTGGGGACAAGGAGAGAACCAGCAGCCGGTTGGGTGCTTCATTGTTAACTGTGGCCTACTCACCACAAAAGTAAAAACAAGCCAGGATAAAAAGATCACATCCAAGAGGGATCTGTTAGAAAGGATGCTAGTCTTGTGTGCTTCAGCTGAGATGAGAAAGAATATTAATAAAATTACTAATTTGAAGGAAGCTGTTGGCACAATGAAAAATAGATCATACGGAACTAAAATGATAAAAAATAAACTATGTGAAATAAAGAGCAATTTTAAAAAATAAAGAGAAAAACACAGAGAGAGGAATAGCAGGTATGGAACTGGAAGAAAGAAAGGGAGATGAATTCACACAGAATCTTATTTTATTACAATCTTTCACTATAAAGAGTTCTTTCTACTTTCATGGTTATTTAAAATCTATGTAACTTCATTAGATCTCACTGAATTAGAAAAAAATCACTAAAGTAATACAAAATTAGTTTAATGCTTTTAAAGATTAGACAATTTAATATATTAAGTAGAAAAACATTTTTATTATTCCTATACTATAGTGTATATGTAGACTGTGTACCATACACATAAAACATATTGTTTTACTGCACATTATGTAGTAGATAATCTATACGTACCTTCTGCATACATATGTAGTATGTATATATGTAGATAAAAGATATATAGCCCATACATCTCTGTGTGTCTACATATTATATAAATATTGTACATAGAAAGAAAAAGCATTTGTAGCCAACAGTCAATTCTGCCTTTGGTTTTGGTTGGGTTTTTTTCATTGTTGTTGTACCAGGACTTTCCTAGTCCTGAATAAATACATGGCAAATCCACAGCGTATATAATAGCAGAGAGACTGCATCTGTCTAGAGAAGGAAGATAAACTCTCCTTAAAACAAATAAAAGGAAAAGAAAAAAGGAAGAGGGGAAAGAATCATAAATTCTAGTTCCAGTTCCCTTTTCCTTTAGTTTGTTTTAGGAAAAAGAAAAAGGAAAGAGGAAGTGGAAAGGGGAAGGGGAAGGCAGGGAAGGGAAGGGAATTGCAATTTATTCTCATTGCTCTTTGTTCACATAACTCTTTCATTAGGAGTCAATAATGGTTTCAGTGATATTGTACCACAGTGTCACCTATAATATGTTGGCGATAGAAATAAATTAGATTAAAATAAGGACAACCACAAATAAGTTATCGAGGAGAAACACAACAGAAGATTTACAAACCTTTGACACTGCTTTCTGAACACTGGATTGGAGAATGACTTCCAGGCTAAAATCCGTGCTGTAGTTGTTGCTGGAATGCTAGCTCTAGGGAGCTCCCCCACTGACTTTTCGCTGAGCTACATCATATCTTACATGACAGAGAAAGAGCAGATAGCCAATGTAATTCTCTGAGGCAACTTCCAGTGATCTCCGAAAAGGCACTTAGAACTGTCTGATTCCTCATCTTAGGAGAGCCTTAAAAGCCAGACCACTCAAGCAGCATTAATGTCATGAATCTTTCTAAGAGCAAAACTCTGCTCTTGACATTCCAGGCAATTTTTAGGCTCTGTTATTCTCAAATCAAGTAAATAAGTAATTCAATAGTTGTTTGCCATAATTACCAGAGTCATTAATAATACCTCCTAATTATTATTAGGTCTATATCTTCCATTTTATTATATCAAATCACTACATTATGTTTGACACAGCAACTTTTCTAGTGGGGAGAATATACTAGACAAGTAAATAGTACTATTTTTGATGGTTTAAAATACCTTCCAAATAAAAAACCTTTGCTTTTCTCCCATTTCTCTCTCCAAAGATGGAAGGAATTCCTTGCAATTGATATGAAAGAATCTGAACATAGGTTTATATTTTTCAACTACTTCATATTTCATTTGAGATACAACTATTCTTCATCCAAGTTGGCAGCTGCAGCCCTGAGAGGCTGCAATAGAGCTCTGAGGATATATTTCAAGACCATAAGCTTGCATATCATCAGTTCAGGCTTACTTAATATTGAGAAATATCTGTATTACACAGGGGCCTTTAAATTGTGAAGGAATATTTGAATGAGGTTTTTCTGGTACAATTTTGAATAAATGCTATTCAAATAATCTCACAACAACTATTTTGCATCTTTCTCTTAATAACATAACACCTTATAAAATAAATAAGGTAAACACTACAGTGTTTCTCTCATGTGTAGTTCTGCTGATTGTTAGGGAATTCTTAAATCTGATTTTTGGTGGGATTTTCTTTGTTTGTTTGGGTTGGTTTGGTTTTTTTAAGTTTGAGGGTTCTTTTGTGTTTATTGTTATTGTTTTATTTTATGTTTTCTTGGAAGATTGTTTCAAAATACGTGATCTCTATTTTCTGGTCTTAAGCATCTAAGTGATCAGCCAACACAAATTTTTTCTGCCACTTGAAATAATCCACTGCTTCAAAATTAGGAACTTTGCCAAAAATATCTGTAATATATTTTAAGGATTATAAGGATCTCTGGAATTCTGTCTTGGAGAATTAAGGAGTTACTACATTCCCTTCATCAAAGAAGCTGCTAGCATTTTCCAAGTGTATATAGGTCTTCAACTACAGAAATTTAATTTTCTTTGTACTTACTCTCTTTCCATCCATGTCTCTATTTCAGCACAATTCCTTTTGCAAAATAGTAATTATCTGTTTCTCCATAAAAGTTAACATATTTTTCTATTTACTTATCTATATTTGGGGAGGAGGGGGGAGGGTTAGTAACTGCTAAATAAACATAATATTTGGAAATTCAAGATTAAATGTCTGTGAGTTTTTCCAAGCATTTCATAGAGTCACAAAATGGGTAAGATTGGAAGAAACCACAGTAGGTCATCTGGTCCATCCTCTCAGTTTCACATGTATTTAAATAATGAGGATAGTGTCTGTCTCTTTCCTTCACACATGCACATTGGATGAACCCCACACTACCATATCTAGGCATTCTTCCAATATTACTATTATCAGTGTATGCTGGAAGGAAATACTCTATTTTCTAAAATTGCATAATTAAATCAGTCAATCATAGTTCTGATAATAATTGGCTGGGGTAAAGATTATGACTATTTTTTTTTTTAAATAGATGACTGACAACTAATGAAATTGCTCCTCTATATAAAAGTAGAAAACTGAAGGACTGTTTTGTTCCTGAAATTTGATAATATCCCAGATAAAATTTTACCCAGTTTCTATAGTGGCAGAAATTTTGTCTAGTTTCAGAAGTCCTTTGGATCGGTCTTTCATAGCTGCCTTGCTCGAGCTGAAAATGAACAAAATATTAAAATCAACAGTAAGGTCTAATTACATTAACTCAAACATGAATGCTGTTTGATTTTTAATACAGATCTGACAGAAATTCTATTGCTGCTCCCAGTTGTCTTGCTTTACTTCCATCATATTAGAAAAATATAGGCATATTGATGTTTTCCTTCAGTGTCTCATTGTGTATTTTCTAACAACTCATTAAGTAATTAACTTTTTCAAAACATTCAGTCTTATCCTATCTCTGTTCACAATGACTTTTGTGAATTAGGCCATCAAAGAGCTTTTAAAAATCCCACCAAAATGGAATTTGCCTCTGAGTAATTATTTCAGAAAAAAACCCTTTGTAATTATTGCCAAGTTCCCATTTCAAGGTACAAGCTTTGTCTAAGCACAGCTGCAAAGTTATGCATTAAAATTCCGTGTGTTTCTTGAGTAGTTTTAGTACTTGTTTTTCTTTTTCCCTTAACACAAACATAAGAAAACTATCCTATCTTTTTATACCACATCTTGAATGTCTTTGAAGACTAAAATGATTACTGCTGTGAAGACTTTTTTTATCCACAATGTGCTTTTTTTCAGTTTTCCATCTAACACTTACCTTTTGGAAAGCTTAATTCCATGTGTAAAGTTTCTATAAATCTATTTATCATCTTAATCAAAGTAATCACATTATTGCATTAATTTTAATATGTTGCCAATTTAAAACTATTATCATTTTCATTTCATTGTAATGGACTGTAGACAAAATTTCTTTTATAATTTCTCTAAATCATCTTTGGAGATACTTTTTCAGCCTAAAATAGAAACAAATTTCACTAACAGATAAAGTAGTTTCCCTCTGGTTTTGACAATCTACAACTGAATGAGCTTTTTAAATACATCACCTTGTATCTCTCACAAAAGAAATTCAAAAGGCTCTGGAAGTATCTAAAACCTTCCCAATTACAGCAGCATCAGTGAAGCAAACCACAGTGAGACCTACTGCTCTAAATTGCTCACCATTTTTCAAAGATTTTATTGAGTGTCTGCATTTTAAAGAGGAAACTTAGTTCTGGTGCACACTTTCCCACTTTTGACTCTGCATGGCTGGGATTATTGTTTTGTTCCAACTCATAATCTATACACATATTTGTATCTCTTCATCAACATTACTTCTTTTAAACTTTGCTAAACTTGTAGAACAAAAATACTTGCTTTCATATATGACTGATACTAAATACAAGTAACAATTCCCATAGTCATCATTATGTATTTTTTCACTTATGCAGGAAACAAAATCTGTTGTATAGGAACAGCTACTGATTCTATTCTCAATTGAATTTTCACATCTGTATCCCTTTCCATTCCCTACTTTATATAAAAAATCCTGGAGATAGGGAGAGATCCTTGGAGATAAAAGTTATAAACTCACTTATTTCAGAAAGCAGAGTAGGAGGATACTATAAGCAATGAAAAACTATGCAAAGGACATAGAGCATGTCCTCTTGGAATATCCTTTCAATTATGGAAAGAACAATGTTGTCATAAGGAGCAATCTACATGAATTTACCAAGACAAAATCATGCCTGACCAAGCTGAATGCCTGTGAAGATGAACTGAGTGCCCCTGTGAGTGAGCTGAGAGCAGTAAGCGCAATATACACCTTGAGTTTACCAAAGTTTATAAAATGACTGCAGTGTCAGGAAGCTAAGGAAGTATGGCCTGGAAGAGCAAATTCTGAAGGCAGATGAATTGACTGAATTAAAAGGCAGAAATTGGTGGCAAATGTCCAGGCCTAAAGGTTGTTTTGCTAAAAATTAAAATAAATAAATAAATAAATAAATATAAAAGTTTGTTAATTCATTTTGCATGCTTTAGGGAAGTAACACAACTAAATCAGCAGATAACTCCCTCAGACAGTAGATTCCATGACTCTACTGGGGGACTCATATTTATCATGCCAGAGGTTCTTTAGGGTAGGAAAGGCCTAAATAACATCAGCAACCAATCCTGTTATACTCTACTTGTATTTCAGAAGCAGAAAGAAACTTTCCTGCGCCGGTGCAGGCTTTGAATATTTTGGTTTAGCTTTACAAAAACTTCATCATAAATCCATCCGGTTCCTAAAGGTAACAATGATTTGCCAGTTGAGAGTTTTGAAGGTAACCTTTGAATAGAAAATAGTGGAAGAAGGATAACATTTGTAATGGCCTTGTGTATTTCGTTTTTGTGTGCTAAAATTTCCTCAGGCCTTTTCAAACACTGGAAAAAGACAATCAGGCAAGATGATTCATCTATTCAACAGCCATACCTAATGCATATCTCCATCTGGGACTAGAATTTGTTTAACTGAGTTCATGCTGTTGGAAATCCAAATTCTTTCCTATAACCAGGGGTTCTTTCTAAAATTTCTCAGTATGTTAAGGTACAGGAAGCTCTCAAAAGAGAACTTTTGACATTGTTGTTGTTGTTTTGTTTCCTTGGTTCATGCTGTACTAATGCCTAAATCAGGGCATGACATTTATATGAGAAATGGAAGGATAAAATTTATGTCTGACATTTGCATCATCTAGTTTCTTATTTTACTTCCTTATAGCGATGGGGAACAATTCTGTTCTAGAGAAACAATATTTTTGTAACTGATGACAAAAGTTGGTGACCCAGTTTTAATTCTAACAGCTCTGACCGTAAATAATTCTATCAGAACTTATACAGATCAGATCATAATTAAAATTAATTTGAATTTGCATGTGAATTTTTGTGGGGTTTTGTTTTGTTTAAATTTCTAATGCAATCCATTTGAAATACATAAGATTTTATATAGTAAAATTAGAGTGAGTTCTGTCAGTCTACCAGTGGAGCTTTCCATGATTGAACGCACAATAATGCAAGAAACTGTCAAGCCATTTTTCCAATAAGCTATTTGATAAATAAACTATTTTTATGGTAACAGATTATTTGTGAACCAGTACAGATTTATATAAATGTATTATTTAGCTGTGAATGGTTCCCATGGAAAAATTAAATAAAATGCAGTCTGTGCATAATGCAGAAATTCATAAACTTCTATGGTTATTCCTTATTGCCATTTTTCAGTGCAGGAAAGCTCACCTAGGTGACACATAATTTTTTTTTTTTTTTTTTTTTTTTTTTTTTTTTTTTTTTTGTGATTGCCTAACTGAAGCTCTTAAATGGGAAAATAAGCAAATGGATGAGTAACAAATGAGAAAATAGGGCATCTGTCCACATGAAAAATGAATATTTTTAATGAAAATATTAATTCCTTGAATATTTGTGAGAACAGGGTATTTAGATAGAACTATCCATAAAATGAACAATAAAATGTACAAAACTGTCTAAGCAGAAATTGAATGAATCTATCTAAAGATGGCTTCTCTATCATTTACACAGCTATAATCCCTAATGCTTAGAATACATCCAACAAGTTAATAGGGTTTTTTTGGATTCGATTTTGAACAGTAGATGGGAGAGGACAGTCTCCCTCTTTTATGAACTAGTATACAGTGGAAATACTCATTCCACAATGCCAAATAAGGCAGTTGTTTCATAAGTATCTGTTAGGGGTTTTTTTGAAAAAAAACCTGCTTTGTGAGATAACTATGAAAGGACCACTAAAACCAAGCTGTTATGTTTTTATAAAGTTGCCTGCTATAGTTTTTACGAGCCCAAACTCCTCTTTATGAGTATAATAAAAGGCGACTTGCATTCATATGTGTGTTTGATTTGTTCAGTGCGGGCAGAGTAATGAGGTCTACAGGAGTTCTCTTTGTGCAGCTGAGTGGCTGTGCTCTTTTTACTCATTATTTTTTCTCATTATAACTTCAAATAAACAAAAAAATACATTGAAATAGTGAGTATAGGAATTTTGCCATTACATTACTTTTAAGCAACATAAAACCAATAACCTCCAAATTACCGAGGACTAGAACAGTTTGTCCAGAGATGTAGAGTCCCCCTCAGTGAAGATATTCAAGAACCATCTGGACACAATCCTGTGCAATGTGCTCTGGGATGACCCTGCTTGAGCAGGGAGGTTGGACCAGATGATGCCCTGTGGTCCCTTCCAACCTGACCCGTTCTGTGACTCAGTGATCCATGTGCATGTGTGTACGCTTCTGCATGTCCACACACATGTATGCTCACATTTACAAATATATAGAAGCAGACTTCTCCTAGATGACAACAGACAAAAACTGGGATTGGGGAGGGACTTGTCAAATCATGCCAGGTCCTGTAAATCAACACAGCCATCTGAAGCTAAGCTCTATGTGACTTCCAAATTTTGATGGTGTGGATATGCTTCAGCAGAGCAGCATGAGGGGAGATAATGTGTAGAAGAAGTGGGGTGACAAAAAAAATTCAGATATTTAGAAGTACTTTTGGGCACAGTGAATGAGTACAATATTAATGAATCTCAATTTATGATTTAATTTCTTCTGGGCAAGATGGGGGTGAAACCAGTGGGTAGACCAAATAATGGTCTCAGATTATGAGAATTTCAGCTTTATTTGAACAAGGAACTAATAGCTGTGGAGTTCAGTGAGGAAAGATTGCAAATTTTTCCCTGTTTGTGATAAACAAAAGATAAATAATTTCAGCTGCACAAATTCAAATGTATAATTTCCAAATGAAGCTAATAAATATGTAAATAAAACCTTATCAATTGGAGCAACAGAAGGATACTGCTCAAGTCCTTTTAAAAACTTTGCCAAATATTTATAGCTTCTCTGAGACAATAGTTCTCAGCATTAGGGGCATTAGGATTTCAACCCTGACTACACAGTACATCTGAGGAACAATGGGACACATAACTGGATTCTAAAAGAAATCATGAGTCCTTCTTAAAAAAAGACATTTGGCCATCCCCATGATGTCTCATAATCCATCCCATAATCCAGTATATAGACACTATAACTGCATACGTGGCCCTGTATTATATCAGTCCTTATTATTGATATCATATTCATATGGAAACAATATTTAATAACATCATTACAACTAATTTGTTCTTTTCCCATTTCCTTAAGTGGATTCATATTTTACTTTTGGTCTGACTCGTCACTGATGATTTAATGATTATTTTGGACTCTATTATTTTTGTTAACTAGTAGTAGTTATGATTTAAATACAGAGGTAATGACACAAAAAGAAAAAGTCTAATGGTGGGAAACATTTATATTTTAAAAATATATGTAGGATATAGAATTCGTAGAATAGAGACGTAAAAAATGAAATATACTAAATCATATAAGAAAGAAATTATAAGCAGAAAACGTGTGTATCAGTTAACAGATTGTAACAGTAATGAGTAAACTGGAAGAAAACAACTGACTTTCAGTACGAAAAACATAGGTCAGAAATGGAATCTAAATACCTCTTAAAACCACATAAAATCACTTTATAAACTCCTTCATTTAAACCCTAAAATACGTACCCTAAAGCACTTGCATTTTGTATTAGGTATACTAAACTCTGTTTTTAAGAATTATTAGAAAGCTTCTTCAGCAATGCTTCCACTGAATTCTGCATCAAACAAAATTTTATAGAAATAGGTATTTTATCTATTCCATAGTATCAGTGGGGTTTATGCATTATAATAATATGCTTAATTAAATGCACATTTAAAGCACATTTAAAGAAACTCTCTTCCTGAAATACTGTGGTGGCTTAACCATAGCCAGAGGCTAAGCCGCCAGCCAGTCACTCACTCACTTCCCTAGCTAGAGTGGAGACTCCCCTAGGGGAGCATGAGCTGAAAACTCTCAGGTAAAGACAGTTTAATAAGCGAGGCGAAGTGTCACACACAAGCAAATAAAAAAATTAATTCACTACTTCTTATCAGCAGGCAGATGTCCAGCCACCACCTGGAAAGCAGGGCTTCAGTTTGTGCAACAGTAACAAATGCCATAATCATGAGCACAGCCTCTTCCTCCTGAGCTTTTATAGCTGAGCATGATGCCATATGGTGCTGCACATCCCTCTGGGCAGTTGGGGTCAGCTGTCCAGGCTGTGTTTCCACCCAGCATCTTGTGCAAGCTCAGCCTACTCACTGCAGGAGAGAGTGAGAGACAGAATGCTCGATGCTGTGTAAGGACTCTTCAGCAACAGTTAAAACATTGGTGTACTGTCAACTTTATTTTTGTGGCAAATGCAAAGCACAACAGCACACTGGGGCTATGAAGAAAGTTGATTCACCCAGTACAACGACTGTGAGCTTAAGAACAAAATTCCAAGGGCACACTACTGTGTGTTATATTTGAGAAATATTAACACCTATCTGCTATACAAGTACTCTCAAAATGTAGATTCAGGGCTTTAAAGGGATGGATGAGCTGGGAACTACAAGATGAGGATTCTCATTTTACAGACATGCATGAGGAAAATAAACAGCATTTATTGCATTTCTTTTTTGGTTGTTATGGATACAAGAAATGAAAACAACTCATTCCATAACTTCTAATTGGACAAAAATCAAAAGCGTCAATGAAACAGGCATTAACAAAAGACAGTGATAAGAACAAACATAAAAGCAGACTGAATCTTAAAATCAGTGGCCTTGTCTGGAGACATACATGATTCAGAGCCTTAAATTCTAATTACTTCACAGACAGCTGACCAACATGAGTTTGTAGGACACATTTCCTTTCAATTCTACTCAGTACGTCTTGTAGGTCTTCTTCATTCTTCTTTGATGTCTATACAAATATCCTTCTTCATGATTGTTCAAAGAAAGAGCAGGTATTGGTTGTAGGCCAGGGACATTAACTACATATTTTGCTAAAATAATCAAGAAATTTATTTCAGATCAGGAATTTATGATTTCTCTATACAGGAACATGCCCTTGAAACCATTCTAACACTAGGAATTTAAATTAAAACCTTGAGTCTGGAGCAGAGAGACTTTAGCATTGAGCCAATAGAAACTTCGTGGAGTTCAAGGTTCAGAAATGCACCTGAGATGAAATAAAGGCACATACCAGCAGGGGGATCTGGGAAGCACCTGGCTGAAAAGCAGTTTTGATGGAAAGAAGGGAAACACTGTGAACACTAGGCTGAATATGAGCCAACAGTGTGCTTTTATCTCAAATAAAACAAATCTTGCCCCTCTATGATACGTATGGGAATAGGTATGAGGGGAAGTATGATCAGCAAAATGACGAAAAAATTTTATTCCTCTCTGTTCGGCCCTGGTGAGGTTGCACCTGGAACATGGTATCCAGTTTTAGGTGCCTCTAATCAGTAAGAATGAGGAGAAATTGGAGAAGACTACCAAGATGGTATGCAGCCTAGAGGACTTAAATAAAAACACAGATTGAGAAAGCTGGTCTTCTTCAATCTTGTATACAGGAGCCTAAGGCATGATCTAGACCTGGTCTAAAACTACCTGAAGGGCAATTACCTTGACAGAGATTTGGGTTTAATTATATTAAAATATTCTGATACACTTATTATGCTAAGTGACATAGTAAAATTATTTTAATGTATGATAACTGTATACAGTAATTCAGTATTTCAGTGTTTCAATCTGTTTGCATTACAGCTGAGGACACTTAAATTATTTGTAAAAATCTTGAGAATTGTTTAGACCAATTAATTTTTTCAGGGAGCAAAATCATGTTTTGCTCCTACTTACTGATATTTATCAAGCCCTAAAGCAGAACTACATGACAAAAAAAATTATGAATTATAGAGCTTTCATGTATTTATGGCTTTGCTAACCATTTAGAATAAATTCTTTCATTTAATAGTTCATTTTTTAAAAATTTGAATTTAACTAGGTATTGAGGCTTTCCCCTTAGGTAGCTGCTCCTGCATCAAATAATCATCTGGGACAGGTAATTATTCTTTGTATTCAGCTTAAATGTTATTTTTAATACATGTCAAGATATTCTTTTGCCTTATAATCACTGTTTCCATCATACATTGGACAACATGTTGCATGAAGTACTTTTTTTCCCAGATATTTCTTCAAATATGTATAGCATTAAAAAGATCTGAATTCTGTATTTGGAAACAAACTAGGGTACCAGAGTAAATCTATCTATTAAATTACATCTTTTTTAGTGTAATCTCACCTATTATTAGGTTTTTTAATTTTGTTATGTTTAGGATTGTAGTCTAGGTTACATTTCAAGATGGAAAGATATTTACCTTGGGAATCCTGAAGGTTTGTTCCCTCCTTCTTTCCTTCCCTTGCTCTATGACTACAGAGAGAGCTTAGGTTAACTCAAGTGTGGGACCATACCGACCAAAGTATTTCGTTGACTGCAAACAAGATAAGCACCAGCTGGGCTTTACTAAAAGTGTTCAGTAAATGAAAACTAAATTTTGCACAAGTTAGCAATATTTATCAATCTGATTCTGTTCCAAATTATAATGTAGATTAAAACACAAAATATAAATTACCTCTCCATACAGACAGACAACCTTCCAAAATTCTGAATTAACTCAGAAGGTAGAAGTAACTACCAAAAATTCCAAAATTCTGAATTAACTCAGTAGAGAAGCTACCTTTGACGTTTTATACACTATACGTGCATTCTGAATAAAATAACATAGATTCATATTTAATAAGAAGGGAGGGAGGGAGGGAGGGAGGGAGGGAGGAAGGAAGGAAGGAAGGAAGGAAGGAAGGAAGGAAGGAAGGAAGGAAGGAAGGAAGTAAGGAAGGAAGGAAGGAAGGGATTGAGAAAAAGAGAGCGAAGGAAGCTGGTAGGAAGGCATGCAGGAAGGGACACAGGCTGGTATGTTTGTGCACTCTAAGATAATAGAGTTATAATAAAAAATTAGCTAAAAAATAAATCTGTCACAGGTATTTCTAATTTGCTAATGAATTGGGTTTTTTTCATTTGTACTTTTGTTTCCTTTCCTTTCTTTTTCCTTACTTTTTATTTCTCAGTATCCTTCTTTGATATTAATTGCAGTAAATTATATTAATTTATCCAATTTGAATCTATTTTGCTTGTGATGGCAATTGGTGAATGATCGCTTATCTTAACCCATGGGCTTTTTAATTGGGTTTTCTCCCCGTCTCGTATTGGTAAGGGGAAGTGAAAGAGTGCCTTGATGGGTACATGGCATCCAGTCAAAATCAACCCATCACACCCTTGTATTTAATTTTCTTTGCCTGCTACTATTCTGCAAGGCTTCTCATTACTGTCCAGATGACTAATTTCTTTACATTTTATTTAAATGAATGGATAACCTAGAGATAACTACAACAGTACAATAAAGTGTGTAACTTCCTTGATTCTATGAAAAGGAATTAATTTTCCTTTTAATCAGAAGTGCAATGAAAATACTTGCTTTTATGGAAGCAAATGTTAAAAACTGCAGAAAATTTTGACTTCAAGAATCACAAAAATAAGTGTTTGGTTGGAAGGTAATGACAGCATGTTTCAAATTACTTGAAACTTAGCAAGCTATTTGTGGTGCATAACATGGGGTACTCAAACCAATCTAAGGAACTAATCTAAGTCTAATTAAATTTTAGGCATCTTTTTTATCACTTCATATACCTAGAGAGAGGGAAGGGAAAGACTCATGCAAAGGGTGATGGAAAGCAGAATAATTTCCAACCACATTAATTTAACAGTTCAAAAGATTTAATATCTGACTTGACTAAAATATTGTACTTCCTATTTTAAATTCATCAGTCTGCCTATATCCAGTTAAAAGCAACGTTTCCCCTCATCTCAATAACTGTAATGCCCAGTTCATTGTGTTATTCTTACACTTTCAGGATTCACACTCTTCAATAGCAGAAATTAACTCTATAAATATCTGATACCACCAAAATCCTGTCAAAACTATATTTACTTTACATGTACATATATGTGCCTGCAAGTGAGTGTGTGCAATTGATCAAAAAAACCTGCGTGAAAGAAGGTGCAGAGGAAATGAGCACAAGCACCCGTGAAGCTCAGGACAGAATATGGGGAGGAGCACAGCTGTTGTTAAGAAAGAACAAAGGCGAGCAGAGTGTGGCCAGTAGACTTTTGATAAATGCATCAGCTGTCTCTTTATCAGCAGGATGGAAGAGCTGTTTGTGTAAATACCCTTTGCTAAGTGAACCAAGAGAAGCTGTGGATGTCTTCCTGACCAAGACAGACCAATATGGGAGAAATCTATACGTCTCAGCCAAACCTAAAGTAAAAAAAAAAAAAAAAAAA
>VZRN01001879.1:1665391-1677584 GCA_013397935.1 Dasyornis broadbenti
AAAGATCTTGTTGAATATCTGAAAGAACTAACCAATTCACCTACATTTTCTCTGTGTGGAGAAGATACAAAGTAATTGGGCACAAAATCCTGACCATAGAGGTTCCCACACAAATGACACCATTCCAGTGTGTGGTCATGAACTTGAGAGTGAAAATAAGGTCTTAAATTTCAGTCTGAAAATGCAACCAAACTGTGACTGCTCAGTTACCTATGTCTCTATTTACAGGTATGAGGTAATCATGTAAGCTATATATCAGTTTGTAAAAGCATTGCAGAAGCTGCATGTGAGTAGTAGATAGAATACATTGGGGTAAACAAAGCTTATATGTATGGTGATCACAGAATCATAGGATAGTCTCATTTGGAAGGGACCTCTTTAGGTCCTTAGGACAACCTCCTGCTCTAACATGATACAGACTTTGAGATTGCTCAGGGCCCTAAACAGTTGAGTTCTGAATATCTACAAGGATGGATACTCCACAGCTGCTCTAGGAAACCATCAGGAGCACTTGACTATCCACATGCAGAAGAATTGTTTCCTTATACAGTCAAATTCTCCCATGATCCAATTTGGGTCATTTGCCTCTTGTGCTTCAATTGTGCATATGTGAAAGAGTCTGGCTCTTTTTTTCCCTATACGTCCCTCAAACACTAACTTGTTGTAGAGAGCAAAAAAAAAGGTGTCCCTGGAGCCTTGTTTTCTGTAGACTGAACAAACTCAGTTCTCTCATACTCTCCTCTTGTTTCATGTGATCCAGTCCTCTCACCAAAGCCCCTTCTCCATATTCACTCTAATATGCCCATGTCTTCCCAAACTAAGACCAAAACTGGACACAGCACTCTAGATGTTTTCACTCTAGATGCTGGGAATTATCACATCCCTTTACCTGCTACTGTCTGCTCTTATAACCAAGAATGTTGCTGGCCTTCTTCACCATAAGGGCACATTGCTGGCTCACTTGAAACTTTATGTCAACCCAGACTCTAACCTGTACAGATCCTTCTGAATAGCAGTCCTATCCCTCTGGTTTATTGTGTGCTTTTTGCAGCTCAGTATAACTGAAAACTGGCTGAAGATCCATTCTGTCCCACAACCCCAGTCTTTAACAAAGCCATTAAAAAACATCAGCACTGGGACTGATCCCTGAGGGATGTACTAGCAAGCAGCCCATCATTCAGCAGTTCAAGTGAAGTTGTGTTAATGAATGACCATGAATATATCCCGACTACCAACTGAAGACAAAGTTTTGCTTACCATGCAGTTCAAATGTATGGAGCATAGTATGATTCTCTGACTCAGTACTAAGATGGATCTAATTTGTATTTTTTTTTAATGTACTGCGTGTGCTTGGTTGTTCTGGAATTTAGCATTTAAAACCACTTTATAGATGGATTTCAGAGACAAAAAAGAGGTTAAAAAAACACCAAATAAACAAAAGAAACCCCAAACTTGGTCAGAATAACTAAATGACAGCACCAGATACATGTCTTACCATTCTGGATCATATGAAAATATGAAACAGACAAGGATGCCAAATTAGCCTGGGTTTGAGGAGAGTCATTATCATTTTACTGTCATTATCATTTTAACCTGTGCCATAAACTAAGTATGGTGGAAATAAACAAAGTCATAGATTTTTAATGGTCATCGGTAATCCTCTGATGAGCATTTTCCACATAGCCTCCATAAGGGAAAATAGTAGGTATTTTTCATTGTCATTGCTAATTTCATGACTTAAACTCTTAGATAAGTAGCACGAAGCTAAGAGTCCAGTTGGCTTAGATTTCTCCCCCCTAATTGTCTGACTTCATCTTTCAAAACTAATGACATAAAAATACAGTGTGACTTATTTCATTATTCACTTACTGCTTCAGCGACACAAATTGCCACATCTCAGGATTTAAAGCTATGTACAATCATGCTAAGTGGCTAGGAAGAATTTTGGTCATTTTAACTGCTAGAAAGAGGAACAATGTCGTGCATTTGAAAACAAATCCCAAAGACAACTTTTAAAAAGTCTGTTATTTAAATATGTAAATAATTTTAATGGAAACACTAAATAAAATAGTTTAGGTACAAGTAAAGCATTAAAGTAAAAATTAATTGATTTAGCAATTTCTCAAATTTCTACCTTACTGTAGATAAATTTGTATAATTAAAATCCTTATCCTAGATTCCATCTCACTTTAGCCACTTGTAAGAGGCAAGCATAGCAGCAGCTTATTAGTCAAAGGCCCATTTCAATCAAAATAAAGTGACTGGCACCACCAAAGGGCAGTTAAAAAAATGAATGAGGTAACCTACCCCTTAAAGTTAAAAGGTTTGGCAAAGATCAGTCTTAGGGAGATAGCACATGAGTTTTTTCCCCACTGTTTTTAAAGATGTTTGATGTTAATTCCATCTAAAAATAGTGGTGGTATGGCATGTTCATTCCTGGATGAGAAAAAGAAATAAGAATTAATTCTGAAACACACCTGAGACCTTACCATTGGGATATTTTTGTCTTTTGAAATGAGACTCTGCTATTTTTCCCCCTGTAGTTAAAAGTTTTATATGCCAGGTGAAGACACGGGGAAAACATTTCTTACATGAGGATAGTAAGAGTGCTATGCCTAAAAGTCATTGCATTTCATACCAACATAATTTAAGTGCCAACTTGCATTACACAAAGACTATGTCATGCTGTAAATCACTTATTGTACTGTTGTTTATCCAATCATGAAGAAAAAGAACTCCAGGTACTAGAATATAGATAACCACAATATAAAGGTTGTATACTGGGAAAAGTGTATTTTTGAACAGCCCCAGAATTTCAGGACCCACATACTGTTGTCCCAAATCTTGTTTGTCTGAATATCATCCTCATCTTGATTGCCTTTTCTAGGATTCTCTTTTTCAGCAAACAATGATTTTTCTGTTATTAGTCAGATAGGTTGCATCCTTCACTCCAGACATTCCAGTCCCTTAAACAAAATAATCTTCTAGATTTGGCTTTTTTAAAGCTTTCCTAAGTATTGTAGAAGTTGAAGGGCTCAAGGTCAAAAATAACCTTTGAGCCTGCAACTATATTTAAGGTGCATATAATTTGCTAATGCACATACTGCTCTATACAAAGTATATCTAAGAGGAGCCTACCGCAGCCATCTGCAGTGATCTGCTCTGGATAGGTCAGGGAAAACAAGGAAACAGGCAGAAGGTAGGTGAGTACCTTCTACTCAGTTTCCATATCCTGAGATGAAAGGCGGAAAGCTGCAAAGCTAAAAAAAAAGCAGACCTTTTCAAAGCAACGTTAAACTGGGTGCAGATTATTTCTGAGAATTCATAATTTCTAGAACCTCGCCAAGTTCCAAAAGCTGCAAGGATGCCTTATAAAAATTAATTTACTCTAGGTGTTTTGCTGAATTCTGAGGATTGAAGCAGTTTATTGATTTATTAATGACATGTAACTAACTATCTATCCATTAGCTATATATTCAGAATCAATATCCTTAATGTAACAGAAAAATCAAAATTATAGCAAAACTAGAAAATTACAATAAACACCTGCAAATACATAAAAAGCCTCATAGGGCTAATCCTAGTATATACACCTACACATAGACACCCCTGGATATAGGGATTGGCATCGCTCCTTCCCCATTTTTGCATATCACTGCTGCTTCTGGTGCACCTGATGGTGAGAAGGTGTCTTGAGAGGTGTCCCTGTCCTCTGAGGTAGGGGTCCCATGTGCTGGCCCCATTCTGCCAGCCTGCTGCTGGATGCTGGTTGCACCCAGTGTCCCATGGCAGGCTGCCCTATATGATCTGGACAGGGCTCAGGGTGCTCTGGTGACACTGTTGGCAGGGACAGACTCCCTGTGGTAGCTGCTGATTCTTCTTCTTCACTGTCTCTCCCTATGTCACAAATGGCCCTGCTTCCCTCATGTTTCTATTAAGATTGACCTCTTCTGAAGTGTCTGTAATTCCCTGGTGGCTGTTTAATCCTGCTGATGGTCATATTCTTCTCAAACCTCCTCAGACAGTTTTGTGTGTCCTGGGCACACCCCTGGTTACACTCTACTTAGCTGCTGCTAAGTGGACCATTGAACAATGGTGGGGCATGTGGGTGCCTCCACAATGTCCCTTCTCCTTCACCTGAATATTTCCTCTCACAGTCAGGGGAGTTTTGATGGGCGCCAGCAGAACTTAGGCAGCAGTTACACTTAGTTTGAGAAAGCTTACAAACAAAGTAAAAGTAAAACTGCTTTACCAGAAAAGGAATTCCGTCACCTGGTGACACAGCTCCTCAACCACAGCACACTTTATGCAAAACAACAGTTTGTCTGCCCCAGCCTCACAGAGAGGCATCAGGCACTCTTGGCAACCTGTGACCTGGAGAGCTCCATGTGCCATCAGCCGGTCAGTCTGGCCGGAGGCCTCTGCCATGGCTGGTCAGTGACTGCAGCAGCTGCAGGGGAATGAGCTCCACAGCATATCAGCACCACGACTGAGGAGGCTTATAGCAGTACACTAAGAAGAGTGTGACTGAAAAGACCTTTTTGTACTCTTCTACACCAGATACTGAGTCTGTTTATCTGCCTCTATTGGGTCCTCCTGGATGGCTGGAGAGGAGCCTTTGCTGCTCACCCCACCTGGGCGAACTGCAGTGCAAACTGCAGTGCCACACCCTCACTGCTGTGTCACACCTCCCCGACATACGCTGATGAGGTGCCATGACTTAAAGCATGTTTATGTTGTTGATCTGGTCCTTCAGTGTTTCACCTTAGAGCTCTGGTTCCTAGATCCATTGCACTAGGCTTATGCTAGTTTCTTCCTGCCCATTTATTTTTAGTAAACTAGAAAGCTTCCTTCAGGAGAAAATCAGAAAGCATTTATGAAAATTGTTTGCTCCCTACAAACAATATGGACAATGAAAGAGCTGGTTTAACTACCCTCCCCATATTCCAACAGTATAAGGCATCAGAGGACATTTCCCTTCTTTCATACAACACCCCATGAACACACCTCATGCATTGTATCTGTGAATATGTCTGTATGCATTCTGAAAAACACTATTCCTGCAGGCTGCAGAGAATCCTACTTATTATTCAGCTAGCTAGTTAGTTTGTTGACCTGCTGTTAACATCTATAAAAATGTGATAATGATTGAAAGGCCCAGAGACATGACTAGGACTCTGAAAAAGAAGTGTGCTTGGATCACAGTCAGAGCCCAGTGGCAAAAAAAAGTGTTTATTTAACTTTGAAAAATCCCTAATGGGCACACATGAAGGCTCACATTAAAATGTGTTTTTCTGATGCATATCAGCATACATTCACATACTTATCGGAGCTGTGCTAGCTTCTAGGTGTTTGGGCATCTGACTCAACCTGTAGACCCTTACTTTGGCAGATATCCTAAACTTGCATAAATTTAGCTGTAAGAATCTATGGATAAATCTCACTCACTTTGTCTCATTGTTTTTATCATTCAGAAAAAAATTCTTTTGGAGAGGGAAAAAGCACTGATCTTTATTTTTTTATGTGCTTTGTATTAATAAACAGTTATATTTCTATTTTAAGTAGTATAGTTCCTTTTCTCTGTAGGTATTTATCCCTTTGCACGCTTTTCCTTTACCTGGGGACAAGTGTGGGTCATCTTTTAAGGACAGATGTATGAGGACTGAAGGGCTCAAGTCTGAAGAAGCAGAAGTCTCAAGAAGGTGCAGGAAAACAACAGATGTAAGAAAATGGGAATTTATTTCAAGACAAATTGGTTCTTAGGGTCAAAACAACCTTCCACTGTACATATCGACTCTCTGGTGAACTAATTAGAGCCATAAAATTATTGAGGTTGAAAGGGACCTCTGGAGATCATTTAGTCAAAGTGCTTTGGTCAGAAAAGATTTTCTAGGGCAAGTTGTTCATGTTGCTGGACAGGTACCATGTGTAGAAAGGTTCTGACTGGCTCCAAGGATGGAAATTGCACCCAGTGTCAGACCAATCTCTTCCAGGGTTTGACTAACCCCATTATGATTTTTTTTTTTTCTTTTACATTTAATCTGAATTTCATGTAGATAAATTTATGACTATTGCCTGTCACTGAATACCTTTGAGAAGTGTTTGAATTTGTCTTCTTTAATCCAACCCATCAGTCATTTATACACATTGATTTAGTCCCCCCACCAATATTTCTTCAAGTCACCCATAAGAACCAGAACCTTTGAACATGATGCTTCTGTCAGTTGTACAAAGAAAGCCACATCTACCTTTTCGTCTTTGGACTGGGTCTGGCTGGGATGGAGTTAATTTTTTTCATAGCAGCCTGTTAAAGTGCAATCCTTTGGCTATGTGACAAGAATGGTGTTGATAACACATTGTGGTTTAGCTGTTGCTGAGCAGAGCAGCACTTACACAGCATCAGGCCCTTTTCTGCTTCCCCTGCTGCCCCGCAGCGGATAGCTGGGGGTGTAAAAGAAGGTGAGGGGACATAACCAGGACAACTAACGCAAATGACCAAAGGGATGCTCCATGTCATATAGAGCCATCATCAGCTATAAAAATCCAAAGGGAGGAGTGTTTTGGATAGGTAGCCATTGCTTAGGGACTGACTGGGCATTGGTCTTCTGTGGGAAGGGATGAGTGATTGCATTTGCACTACTTCTTTTGTTTGCATTTCTGCTTGCTTTCCTCTTTCCTTCATTTGTGAAGCTATTTTTATCTTGTCCACAAGTTTTGGGGTCTTTTGCTCTTCCTATTATTTCTCCCCATGCTGTTGGGAGCAAAGGAAGTTAGTGAATGGCTGGGTACTGCTTAGCTGTCAGTCAGGGTCAGACCATTACGTTCTTGAATTAATTGGTGAAGGAAAATACACTCACAAAGGTTAATGGAACTGCAGAAACAAAGCCAGATATCTAATTTATATGTGTGTGGAGAAGAGATTGATTGTACTTGTTTTACTGCGCGTAAGTATGAAAAGGATTCATTTCTGTTAGAAGAATTTGGAAAGGGCTTAGTTAGCATTTCTGCTTCAATTATCTGAGGGAAAAGTGTAAAAAGAGGGTTTATAAACATCTAGATGTGGTTCTTGTCATTCTTTGACCATGAGGGCTCAGGTATTTTGTGTCATGCTCTGTTGTTTGCTTGCCTTGAACTAAATGACTGCTAGCAATGTTATGCACTTAGCTCCCTCTCTGGAGCTGTTAATCACAATACTGGCAGGCTAAAACTTGATGTATAAGATCTGAATAATCCTGCCTTATTGAAATTAATTTGGATAGAATAGAAAGTTAGCCTCATCAAACAAACTGTTCCTGTTAACAGCTAAACTGATGCAACAAGGAAACTGATCCCACCATCTAGATTTGGAGTTCAGTCTGTTCAACAAACTGGCTGAAATTAGCACTCAATTTAACCTTGCAAAAGTTTAGAGTCTCTTTGGAAAAAAAAAAGTGTGATATTCATCCACTTAAGTATATATGTTAAGAGTCACAAAGGATAGATAATTCAGGGTACATACAGACACTCTTGCTCTGGAGAATCTAGATGCTCATGCCTTGAAGATTCTGGCAGAAGAAGTATCTCCCACCTTGCTCACAGTGCCACTCTACTCCCACGAGAGAGAACAAACTGAAATTTAGGTCATAATAACATCATTTACAGAATCACAGAATCACAGAATAGTTACAAGGCACCTCTGGGGACCATCTAGTTCAATCCTAGAACAGGTTATGCAGGAATGCATCGATGTGGGTTTTGAATATTTCCAGAGAGTAAGACTCCATGACCCACCTTGGCAGCCTGTTCCAGTGCTCTGCCACCCTCAATGTAAAGAAGTTCGTCCTCATGTTGAGGTGGAATTTCTTGTGTTTTAGTTTATAGCCATAAACTTAGTTGCTTCTTCACAGTTACTTCTTCTCAGTTACTTCTATCCCAACAATTTTGCACAGTATTACTATATAAATGAATTTTTTTCAAACAAATGAAACAATAAACTCATGGAAGATGTTACATTCAGACCCAATAAAATAAATGTCCTCCCAGAACTATGGAATTACTTTGGAAGAAGGCATTAAAATCTTCCACATCCAATATATCTCTAGGGGGCTTCCCAGCACCAAATGATTTCTTACTGCCTAGTAGTTCAAAATTGCCACAGAACTGCCACAGATACTCTCACATGGTAAGATCACTGAGCTTCAAATAGAGAATTTCAGATATGGCCCACCAAATGCTAAAATTTCTAGAGGCACACATGGCACAAAAGAGTTTTCGTACTTACGTTTTCCTGGCCTGGAATCTCTTCTCTGTGGAAAGCATGCAATCCCGGGCCCTGAAGTAAATGGCTGCAACGCTAAGTACATATTTAAAAAACCTTCTATAAATCAAAATTTACATTTCACAAATATCTTTCAGTACAGACTCATTATGGCTTCCTAACAGTGGACTGATCAAATACTACAGCAAGTATTACCATGATACTATGGACACAAATCAATTGCTTATACACATGTGCCTAGAGCCACTTAAAACACTCTAAGGCATCCTAGACATGCCCGTGTCACTGCCAGATGTGACACATGATTTATGAGACACCTCTACTGTAGAGGTCAGGCATGCATTTAAAATTACTCATCTTCAAATGATACTAGAAATCTATATTTTGGCAGCTACATTGAGCTCCATCACTTTACTCTCGTTCAAGGTGTTTTATCCACCTGTGATTTGTGGAGCCATTTGATGCAACACAGCTATATGACCATGGCTAATTTTAATAAGAAAATTAATTATTAATATGTGGGAGCATAAATGAGTTAAGCCTTTCAGGATAATTAAAAACAAAGGCAGAAATATAGCTGTTCTGATAGTCATAGCTGCTCCAGTATTCAAGATAAAAATCACTGCCATAGAAATGTACAAAACCCGAAGGAGAAAAAAATTAAATTAGAACAGAAAACAACTACAGAGCCCTGGGAGAGGCAGTAAGGGACTCCAGAATACAGGTAGTTTTTAAACAAGCCTCCCAGTCAATGAGAAGTAGTTTGAAAGAGCCAGTCGAATTTGGAGAATCAACTAATGACTGGTGCCACAGTCAGGGATTCAGCTGCTTAGATGATGAGACTTGCTTTGAGAAACTTGCCCCACTGAGGGTTCATGGAGATCAGCTTCATCAAGGGAGCATGGGGAATAAACAAGGGGAGTGTAGACATGCACTGGAATGTCTAGGGCTAGGATCTTACTGTCATCATGGAGATGTAGTGGGATATCTGCTATGACTGGAATGTTTGAATAGAAGGATAAAGGTTCTTTAGGAAGGGCAGGTGTTATGATCCAATTATTAGGTTCTTAGAAATACCCCTGCCTGAATTAGGATGCAAACGAGACCATATGCCAGTTAATAGTATGGGGTTTATTTTGTAGTAAGTATGAGAGAGAGAGAGAGAAAAAAAAGATAGAAAGAGAAGTAGGAAAAGAGATGCAGGGGACAGAAAGAGAGTTACAGAGACAGAATGAAAGAATGTCACCATCCGTGGATCCCAGCGATGTTGCGTTGATCCTCTCCAGCCGATCTTCTTGGTGGTGATGGTCCCCCCACAGGCGTAGAATACCTTTAAGCCAGATGGCCATGTCCAGGCATGTCCCCCTGGGGGAGGCGGGGGCATCCATACGCTCAAGCTGGGTGGCAATGTCCGGGCTTGCCCCCCACCCCCTGGGGAAGGCCAGGCCAGGTGGCAAGTGTCCAGGCATGTCCCCCTGGGGGAGGCGGGGGCAGTCTGTCACAGCAGACTCTGGATCTGTTGCATCACGTGCAATCCCGTGGATGTGGCCTGTGGGGCTGGGGTTTCCACAGCTCAGGCCAGTTTGTGTAAGGGAGGATGGGCGTTTCCGCACACCTGAAACCTCCTCCACCCCCCTCGGTTGGGGGAGCAGGTCTCTGTAAACCTGGCTTTTGTGAGCTGTGCTCCTCCTCCACCCCAAACTCAGCCAGGGATGAGTGAACAATGGGTCTAATTAGCAGCTTGACTTTCAGTCCAAAGTCCCAGTCCCCAGGGGGGTTTCTTTGATTGTAGCTTCTTTATAAGGCTTTATATCAATGTTTGAGGCATTAACTATTTTCAGTCTCTGACAGCAGGCAAGGGAGTTGAGGAGATGATGTCACCCTCCATGTCAATGAGCAGCTGGAGAACATGGACCTCCACCTGAAGGTGAATGAGGAGCTGACAGAGAGTTTATGGGTCAGAAATAGTGGGAGGGCAGGCACAGGTGACACTGTAGTGGGTATCTGCTGCAGATGGCCTGTCCAGGAGGACCAAGTGTATGAAGCCCTCTATAGACAGATAGGTGAAGCCTCATGTTCATGAACTCTGGTCATCGTGGGGTAATTCAATCACCCTGGTACGTGTTGGAGGGACAACACAGCGGATCATGTGCAATCCAGGAGGTTCCTGGAGTGTGTTGATGATAACTTCCTACTCCAAGTGATAGGAGTGCCAGCGAGGAGAGATGTTATGCTGGACCGTGTTCTCACCAACAAGAAGGGGCTGGTGGGGAATGAGAAGCTCAAGGGAAACCTGAGCTGCAGTGACCAATGCCTTTCTTACTTGCTCTGCAGCTTTCTTAACTGAGCTGCTATTTTATCTCTGTATAATCTATAAGAAGACCAGCCCCTACTGTAGCTTCTTATACTCTTCACATGGAAAAAAGAATGTAGGAATTTTCCTAATTTGCAGATTGAAAGAGACATAATTTGATTAATGTTTTGGAGAATTTAAACTGAATTCAAGAACCACATGCAGATCTACAAGTATATTTGCTCAGAAAAAGAACAACATATTTTAAATAGTACTGAAGACACTTGGACATAATCTACCTGTGATGGAAAATTAGTGTGCTTGACCTAATAAGGAATTTCTCCGAAAATACAGCAGTAGCTGTACTATCAGCCCCTCAGATTAAAAATTGCCGGTGTAGACACAGGTGTAGCAGGCACAGGTCTTTGTAAAAGAACAAGATCTAGTAAATTACTGGTACTTCAGCATGGCGCACTTGTAGCACCTAAAACTCTGATTTGCTCAGTTTCTAAACGGAAGTGGTAAATATGCCTGTGAGAACATGATGTATAAGTCTTAGGTATTTTTCATTTTCCTGTAGTTTTGTCAAAATTTTCCAGATAATGTTTTCAAAGGGGACTACTTTCCCCTGAAGTCACACATGAGGCAGGCAGTCTCATTTTGCCCTTTGCCTTCAACTTTGTGTAGTTTCATTTCAGAGACTCTTGGCAAGACATTCTGAATTTGTCCAGGGAGTAACAATCTTGGGCAGCCTAGTACAACCAATTAGGTTTTATATTCTCTTTTCAAGTGTGACTCTTCAGTTGGATGACTTGTCCGTGGTTAACATGAAATCCAACCATACAGTTAAATCTTTCATTTTAAGATTGGTGTGACTTAAGTACTTCTGAGCTGTTACACAAGCCTACATCTGTGGTTACCTAATCTTTTGTAATATAGTATGTGAGAAGCAAATATTGTACAAAAAAAACCCCAACATATTAATACTTCTATCAGAGTCCAGCTATATCCAAAAACATTGGGGATAACCAAGTATGCTGAAATGTCTAGATTAGGTACCACCTTAATTCTACTTACTGGATTACAGAACTGTACTCACAATGTTCAAAAGTCAGGAATGTCCTTCATTTCCTCATAACAATTTCAACTATCCAATTCAGTTTAGTTTTGATTTGTAAGGAATGGGTTTTGTTTGTTTGTTTTTAATTCTTAAAATATTTTAAATTACGATTTTGCTGAATGAGTAGGGAAAAAAACAGGATTTAACTCAGTCATTTGACATGAAGAGAGGGATTCACATCTCAGTGCCTAGAGCTCCAGTAATTTGTGATGGTATAGAAAATGTCTCAGCATCCATTTCATTCTAATCAGATAACTTAGTGAGAGATTAGAGGAGATTAGAGGATTACATTAGTATTGGATCCTGAGTTTAAAGATTTTAAAATAAGATCTTTAGTTGCGACTTTTTTTTGGCAATAAATTAATGTTTGAAATATTCCACCAAAGAGAGTATTTTTCTATGTTTGTTTCCAAAATGAAATTCCATGTATTTAAGTGTTCAACTATGTTACTATTCTGTGTGTTTACTTTTAATACATTATATATATTTTTTTCTATATATTGTGCCGGGGGCGAGGGAAAGC
>VZRN01001881.1:425-14253 GCA_013397935.1 Dasyornis broadbenti
TGGCAATTGCTCTCTGCACTAAATTAGCAACCCTCTCTGGGTTTTCTTTATATTTCCCAACAGTAGTTTTCCACTGCTCTAACTCCACAAGAGAGAATGGGACCTTTACGTACATAGGCCCTTGATTACCAACAGTCTGCCTTAGAGGAGCTTGTAAGACCAGTTCTTGTTCATCCTTTTTTTTAGCTCTCGTTCTCTTTGCTATTGGGCTCTGTTCTCTCATGGCCTTTCTTGTTATCTTACCCCTCCTTAGTCTAGTTGCTGCCCCCTGATCTTCCTCTTCGGAGGAGTGACCTAAACTAGCACTATTGTCTGTTTCCGTGGAATCTTTCATTCTAGAGCTGCCTGGACGGGTATTGCGGGCCCGCGCTGGCCGGGGGCCCCGGCCCCGCTAGCTCCATTATCGCAGGGCACTAACGCAGAGCCCATTCCAGAGTGAACGGTGTTGCCATGGAGACCACGCCGTGACTTGTTGCTTGTGCAAGTGGCAGGGGGGCCTCCCCGCCCCTCTGACCCCAAAGCGACTGGAGCAACCGGCGTTGCACCNCTGAAGCAACAGGCGTTGAACCTGAAGTCTGTCCCTGTCCCCAGCCCGATCCCACCCCCAGAAGCTGAGCGACTGGTGGCTGAGCCGGAGCCTGTCCCCAGCCCGGCCCTAACCCTGGGGGCGGTGCTCCTGGCGGTGGGGCGTGCTCCCATCCCGGTCCCACCCCTGAAGGCGGAGCGACCGGTGGCGGGGCTTGCCACCATCCTGGCCCCAACCCTGGAGGGGGCGCGGCCGTGGCCAGTGGCGAAGCCTGTCTCCATCCCGGTCCCACCCCTGGAGGCTGAGCTACAGGTGGTGGGACCTGTCCCCATCCCGGCGCAGCCAGCGGCGGGACACGCCCCCAGGCCTCCATGGGCAGTGCCGGAGGCCAAAAGCCGAGCCCTCCCCAGGGCCAGGGAGAGCCTGGAGGAGGGGAAGGGGGGAAAGGTGGAAGTGGGGGCCATAGTGAAACTGGTAACTCTGATTTCACCGGAGTCTTTGCCCTCTTATCATGGGGCGGCGGGGGTACACAGCTACCCCCCTTCGGCTCCCCCGACTCCCCCCCATTACCCCACTCCCCCTCCCTCTTTATCGGCGGAGGGTCCGCCGAGACCNCCGGCACTCAATGCAGGGGCTAACAAATCCATCTCTACCTCTTTCTTTTTCTTTCTTAAAACCATTATATACTGTTCTCTCTCAGATTTTTGTAACTTTTCATCATGTGATAGAAGTCTAAAGAGTTTTGCATACTCTATCTCGATCCAATAGTGATCTTTCTGTAAGCGAGACAGCAGATTTGATATCATTTCCTCATCTATACTGCCAAATCTAGGCCATGTCTGGTTATTCTCTAGTTTATAAGTCGGCCAAACCCGTTCAGATAATCTGATCAGTTCAGCCTTGTGAAGAAGGGTATACTCACTAGCTAATGTATGCCAATTCTTTAGTACTAACTGTAAAGGGGAATCCTTAGGAATTGGAATTGAACCGTTACGTGAAAAGCAACAACCCATTTCTGACCTTAGGAACAGGAAAAGTTACAAAACTAACCACCACCCGAACTGCTCACCTTCAAGTTATCAGCATGGAGCTTAGCTCACCACACCACCCATTGACCCAAGGCCAAAGCTAGCCACTGCAGTGCTATCTCTGGGCCTGCAGCATGTAACTTAGTTCACCATGCCACCCGTTGGCCTGATGCCAAAGCTTGCTGCTGCAGTGCTAAATCTGTCGCAGAGTAAGTCGTCTCCCTACCGCATGCACAGAACAATTCTCAGAGATCTCCTCAAGATCCTTTCACCACAAAAAGCTGCTTTTATGCGCCTACTCATGTGCCTCTGTGTTGGGTCCTTGGACTTCAATACCTTCCAGGCTGAGGCCACCGCCCTGAAGGTGCAGTGGAGGTTGGCTAGGTGTTGCACTTGGCCTAGATGGGTTCTGCAAAGTCCTCCTCTTTGGCACCCTTTGAGGTGCCAAAGCTGATGCCTAAAACATCAGATAACCTGTAACAGAAGCCAAGATGAGTTAGGAGAATAAAAATGAACAGATTTATTTGTGGCCTTCAAGGTACATTCAGGGCAAGCGAGCCCCCCCCCGTGGGGCTACACCCAAAAATGGACCCCGAGTCACGTGCCCTTCACCTTTTATAAGTTCTGTCATATTAGCATATCGGCCCTAGTTCTCCAATCATACCCTCAGGTGACGGTGGTAACCACCCCAGGCCGTTCCTTCTTCATTTACTGTTGTTTACATATTTTTGGGGCTCCAGGGCAACAAGGTGTCCTTGAATTCTACTGTTTTGGCTAGAGCTGATGGGAACCGAGGTTTTTATGTTTTATAACAAGCATAGAACTACACCAAGTTACAGATACATAAAGAGCAAAAAACGATACAAAATTCCCAGGCATCATAATAGTAAATTACACTTATTCCTTAAGTGGTGTCTGTGATCCTGCCCATGTGCAAAACAAAATTCATATAGTCAGGAGGAGCAGAACAAAATATCGCTTTTTAAATCCAAATCTAAGGAATCAGTCCAGATGGAAAGATCTTCCTTATAGTTTGCTGGCTCTTGAGTGGGCTAAGATCAGAAGGATGGTGTGAGCAATGAGGAAGCTGGTTAAAAGAAGCTGAACTGCTGGATGTATTAAAATTCATCCAAAAATTGCATATTGAAAAAGGAAAAAGACTTGTGGGTTTTGGAAGATGAAGAAGGTTTTTGTTAACAGCATACAGAAAACAGCATCAACAGAAAGAACAGTTGTTTTTCAAAAATTCCCACATAGAACAACAGATGTGTGAGTTGCAGAAGCAAATTGTAATGTTACAGTGCCAAAAGAAGCTGCTTGTTGATAAGATGGACACTTGCCAGCCTGTGGCTGAGAAGGTTGCAGTTCAGATAGCACAGTATAAGAAAAGAAGGGGATGAGTGAATCACAACGAATTGCATACAGCGATTACAGAAGCAGGTGTACAGTGAGATCCTGATAAATGGGATGGAGGTCTTCGGGATTCTATGGATTCTAATGAGACTGGTTCCCCAGATTAATTCATAGATACAAGACTGGCATAGAGATGAAAAATTAAATTAGAGGCTAATGGACAGTAGTGTTGTGGTGTGTTCTTTTCCCCCTTCGTATTTGGTTTAGCCCAACCTGTCAATTTACTGTTTCCCCTCCCTTTTACATGCCCTGTGTTAGTTGTCAATCCTCTATGTACCCCTCCCATTTCTCCTCCCCTTTCCAGAAACTTCTCCCTTCTGAGTTACTCCATTGGCCCATTTGAACTTCTCCCCTCCCCGAGCTTCCCCTTATTGGTTTATTGTACCCAACCCCACCTATGATCCCTCCCCTTTTCCTCACCTATTGGTCTAAGATTGTTCCCACCCCTGAGCCCACCCCCGTTTAAAAACTTGTGTAATGCCCTCACTCGGGGTCTTTGGTTGCTGGTTCCCCTGAGGATAATAAATTTCCTTGGATACTACACCGGAGTCCCCTCCTTCCTCCTGCTGGCACCTGCATCAGCGCTCTGCCTCAGACGCTGAGGATCAGTGCGTTTGGGTTTGGGGACGTCCACCAACCCGACGTGGCAAGCCACCGGGCAGCTCTGACCGTGTCACAGTAGGATAGATACGAGGGATGTGACAGAAGATTATACTCTGCATTAAGTAAATTATATAAGTGAAAGGTTTAAACAAAAAATGGGGGAAGCTCTCTTGGATGGTGCGTTTGCATGACCAGGCAACATGTACCATCACAGGTAGCTTCCCCGAAAAACTGATGACTTGAATTCAGTAGGCAGCTGAACAGCAGTCAAGCTCTTCTTGCAGCCTGTAAACTGTGCACACAGCCATGGTGCTCTGCACACTCATTCTCAGCCTTATGTAATATCACCCTATTTCATTCTCCCAGTGTTCGAAATGTCCAAGTACTTCTCCTCCAGAGCAGTGTGCCAGCACAGAAGCAGTCCTAAGCACTGCTTTTGCTGAAATACGTTGGTGCCATGCACATTCCTTCTCAGTTGTACATACTATCACATTCTATCACTCTTGTAGTCTGAATCTAAAGAGGAATATTTTTGGCTACATCTTGCACAGACAACTGTGCCAGGACAAGATGTCTGCTCAGACTTTTTTCCTTAGTGTGGAAACTGGGCTGCCTCTCCTCTGCTCCTGAAACACTGCTGGGAATGTGAAGGCCTTGAGGGTTTTAGGAGCAGGCAGTGCAAGGCAAGGCCAGGAAATGCCAGGAGAAAAAGGGTATTGGATTCTGATGTGGTCAGAGCTGCCCAGTGGCTTACCGTGTCAGGTTGGTGGATGTTCCCAAACCCAAACGGGCTCTGATACAGGTGTCAGGCTAGGTGCTGGTGGGAGCAAGGAGGGGACTCCAGTGTAGTATCCAAGGAAATTTATTATCCTCAGGGGAACCAGCAACCAAAGACCCCGAGCAAGGGCATTACACAAGTTTTTAAGAGGGGGTGGACTCAGGGGTGGGAACAATCTTAGGACCAATAGCGGAGGAGAAGGGGAGGGATCATAGGTGGGGTTGGGTACAATAAACCAATAGGGGGAAGCTCAGGGAGGGGAGAAGTTCAAATGGGCCAATGGAGTAACTCAGAAGGGAGAAGTTTCTGGAAAGGGGAGGAGAAATGGGAGGGGTACATAGAGGATTGACAACTAACACAGGGCATGTAAAAGGGAGGGGAAAAAGTAAATTGACAGGTTGGGCTAAACCAAATACGAAGGGGGAAAAGAACACACCACAACAGGATTCTACGTGGGGGAGGGGTGAGCAAGGTAATGCAAGGCTGTGGAGGAGTTCAAAGGCGAGACAAGTCAAGTGCTGGCAGTCTTGAGGGGTGATTAATAATGATAAAGTATCCCATGATAATTTGTGCCAAAAAAATTGTCACTGTGTCTTTAAGATTTCACAGCCAGGCAATTTTGTATGTGTATGTTTGTGCATGTGTGCCAAGGGGTTTGCTTTAGCACACATTTTCTTAAAGGCTGCCCAGGCAGTCCTTCTCCCCCCCGCCCTCACAGTTTGGGAGATATCGCATGAGAGGCTTTGCCCAAGATCTTGCGAGTGATGGGTTCTGTTTGCCTTCCTTCTACCACGGGATCAGTGGAGTCAGTGGCATAGTTGCTGTGGGAGTTTGGTGTGCTGGGCTACAGGGCTTGACTGCGCCGAAATTTGGTACTATGGTTGAACCTGCCTGTTTTTCCCTGCTTCCCTGCTGTTCGGGAATCCAGAGCCATTGCATGGTCTTCCACCTGAATCTGAGGCTGTCTTCACCAGATCTCTTTCTGTGCAGTGGCTTGGCACTGCGATCGAGCCCTGCCTACCTTCCCAACTTGCGCCAGCTGTCATTGGCAGTACTGAGACCAGTCATCACTTGTGTGAGTGCTTGGGGGAGTTGCCCCTTCCTCCCTTTTGTCCAAGCCTCCATTACCCCCTGGGGAAGTTCCAAGCTTGCATCAGAACACCCTCTGCCAGCTGCATGTGAGCCACTGCACTGTTCCTGCTGCACTAGAGCCCGCTAACACACCCTGCTGACTGCAAGTGAATCACTACAGCATTTGCCTCACTGGAGCCACCTTTGCCCCCTGCCAGTTGTGGTCATAACTACACCAAAGGGGAAACCGTGCTCTTATTCTGTTATTATGTTATTGTTTGTTCTGTTCTGTTCTATATACATTTTTCCTAATGAAGAACCATTATTCCTTTTCCTACATTTTTGCTTGGAAGCCCTGTAATTTTCAAAATGATAATAATTTGGAGGGTGGGCTCTCTTTTCCATTCCAGGAAGATTCTCACCTTCCTTGGCAGTCTTTTAAACCAAGACTCAAGAGGAAAAGAGTGAAAAGAGAACAGTTGTTGGGTAGCCCATTTGTGGATTGGATATAGAAACCTCATTAGGCATCACCATGTGGTGCAGCTTACCCCAATTTAGCTGGCAGATGATCATAGGTACATTTTTTCCATTTACAGATCACTATCTAAACACGGATCCTACAACTAAGGCCATTGTGCCTGCTATTAGGTTTATAGAATGGATCAGTTGGGTGAGGATTTAATACTTGTAAACGTCTTTTGGAAGTGTGCACATGGCTATCTAACTATCACAGCCTAAGCTCTTATCCTTGGGAGTTCATTAATAATGGTACTAATTTTGGAAGAGGAATGCAGGGGAGTGTTTTCTCCCAATCCTTTACCCACATCTTCAGGTCTACCACAGCAGCTTTTGAAGGGTTTAAATTCCCTCTAGATGGTAAAGATACCATACTCTTGCTGGTGTTGCTGATAAGTCTGTTCAATGCAGTCATTTCAGTTTTTAGAGACAGGGTGAGGTTGCCTTGGGTAGCTATCCCAGGATCTGCCCCAGAGACCAGGAATGCTACCCAGAAACCTGCCACAGGAGCTGGGTGTGTGGGCCTGTGGGTTGGCTGCCCCAGATCAGAGAGGCAGAGCCTCGTCCCTTTACCACTCCCTCGGATCTTCCCTAGTGGCTCTCGTACCCTAACCTCGCCTATGTACTGCCCCTATGCACTCAGACCATTGGATCTCTGATGATCTCTCTGCCCCCACCAAGCCCGTGTAAAATCCTAGACCTCTTCCTTGTGCTTTCTCTTCTACTCATCTCCTCACATGCATGGCTGGAATAAACTTCTTCTGTGGACCCTTCTCGCCTCGCTGCCATCGACCATGTTATCAGTTATGTGGCATGTGCTTGTGTGTGTGTTATATGTGGCAACCCTGCCGAGCGGCCTCGCTGCGGAGATGTTCCTAGAAGGTTGCAGGACCTACTATCTTACACTGCGACATATGGCACACCAACATCAGGAACTCTACTAGATGTTCCGGGGAACTTCTCTAGCAGTCTTTCGCTGCTGGATTTTAAGTCGCTTCAGCACAGCCACTTCTCTGGAGAGAGCGCCGAGTTTTCTCAGAGTAATCTGAGTGGCAACCAGCTACTTTCTTGGGGAGAAGACCAGTCACGGAGTCGATTGACCACCCCAAGAGTTTTATTTGACCCCCTAAACCCCCTAAAGTTGTGTGAGTAGGACTTCACCTGGGTCACTCTATCCTTTCCTCTCGGTGATGGGAAGAGTTTTTCTGGAGAAGATGGCTGGAAAGTTAGCCCATCCGCAAAAAGACATTTCTTCCCTAGTTAAAGCCAGACTTAAAGCAGGAAATTTCTGGTTTTCTAAGGGAAATTTAAAATGTTTCATTTGTTGGCTTTTTGATTTTTTCCTGGACATTTCTGTGGCATCTGTTCAGTCTCCTGCTTTCTGGGACAAAGTGGGGGAGAAGTTAACTCTCCTCAGAGTGGATATAGCTCAGTTGTAAAGTTTTTCCTTTGCTAGTTGTGATTTATAAGTCAGTTAAGAACTCAGGGACTGAGTTGGGAGTGCAGGGGAGTTCGAGCCCCTCAGTCTTTTTACCCGCTGTGTCCTTCCCCTCTCCCTGTGTCCCATTACCCTCTGCTCCACAGCAGAGTCTGGAAAATGCATCCCGCTGTGAGGCACAGAGCTGCTGCCGTCCCCCTGACCTTTCCTGGCCTCCCCTGTGCCTTTCTCAAATTGGGACTGATCACCCCAGCTCGGAGTCCTCCCAAATTCCCATTCCAACCCCCCAAGCGCCAGCCATGTTGACCCCACGTGCCTTCCAAGGTGGCGCCAGCCATGTGGTCGGGTCCACCATATCATCTGCTCCTTGTTCAAATATTCGTGGGCTCATGGAAATCCCGACCCTGCATCAGGGGGAGGGTCTATGCCAAGTCCAGCCCCTGCGCCAGGTCCCTCCCCCATCATCAGGACTCCCCTCCCTGTTCCAGGCCCCACCCATGGCACCACCCCCCCCACTGGCGGCCCTGCCCATGGCACTGCCCCCTCTAGTACTCACACCCCTCCCTCCAGTTCCCACATTCCCGGAACCAGGATTGGGAGCAGCGTCAACAGGAAGGAAGCCGCTTTGGCCCCTTCTGCTCCAAATTGGGGCTGCCCATCCTGCTGGTCCCGCCATGTTGTGGTTTGACTCGGGCTAAATGCCAGGCACTCACAAATTAATACACCCAGGGCTCATGACTTGAGAGAAGGAAAAACTGGGAGAAAAAGATGCACTCGGCAGAAACAGGCTAAAGCTTTTATTTGTTAACAGAATCAGAGAAGTAAATAAGAAATGAAATAAAACTTTCAAAGACACTATTTCTCCACTCACCCACCTCCCCACCTCCCAGCAGCTGCACAGGGGGACAAGGCATGGGGTGGGGGGTAGGTCAATTCATCACCAAAATGTTTCTCCACTGCTCAGGGGAGAGGAGTCTTTTCTTCTGCGTAGCCGCGGGTCCCAAAATCTCACAAGTGGTAGTCCGCCNAGTCTCTCTCAGGCATCAGTGTGGGTCACTTAATTCAGTCTGTAAAAGCCTGTTTCTCCACTGAGACTCCTGCTGAGCTACGGCCTCCTCCAGGCATCCACCTGCTCCGGCATAGGCTGCGCATGGATTTTAACATTCCCCATGGACTCCATGGGCTGCAGGGGGACATCCCACTTCACCATGGTCCTCACCACGGCTTGCAGAAGATTCTTGGCTCCGGTGTCTGGAGCTTCCCCTCCCCCACCTTCTCCACTGACCTTGGTGTCTGCATTGTTGTTGTTTTCCCTCACACATTCTCACTGCCTCCTCCTCCTCCTTTGGCCAAAAATAAGTGCATGCCCCCCCCACCTTGGTCTTGTCTTAAATATGTTTTCACAGAGGCGTAACCAACATCTCTAATTGGCTCAGCCTTGGCCAGCAGCATGTCCATCATTTTCAGAGCCATCAGGGATTGGCTCTGCTGGACATGGTGAAGGCTTCAAGTAGCTGCACACAGGAGCCATTTTGTGGGCCCCCTCCCACTAGCAAAAACTGGGCCAAGCAAAACCAACACCTGCTGGTTCTGCCACACTCAGTCCAGAGACATCTCCCCCTCTTTGGAAGAGAGAGAGAGTGATCTCTTGGAAGCTGAGGATCACTGGGCTGAGATACGGCGGCAGGCTGTGATGAGCGGGGAATGGGAGCTGGCCCAAAAGATAGCAGCCTTCCTAGTCGTTTTTGCAAAAGGAAAGTGGGGAGGACCCACAAATATAAAACTATGGGAACCTATTCCCTACATAGAAATCAAACACCTTTGCAAGGTTGCTAAGGAACAAGGGCAGAGATCCCATTTCTTTAGAAACTTACTAGAAGCCACCTTCTCCGCCCATATGCTCATCCCACTAAATATTAAAAATATTGTTACCTGGCTTCTTTCCCCGGCTGGGTACATGCTACGGGAGAGGCATTGGAAAAGACAAAAATACTATCTGACACCTATTCCAAAGATGTCAGTCAGCCAAATTTGACCATTGAGCAATTAGCTGGAGAAGGTGAACTTCAAAAACCTTCAGACCAAATGAACACAATATCTGAAGCTGCACGGCAGAATATAGCCATTGCAGCAAAACCATCACTGCTTCTTACCCCTGATGACTCGATACCCAGACAACATTTCTCTAACATAAAACAAGGAGTGGAGGAGAGTTTTATTAAATTCCTGGACAGGTTAAAGGTAGCCCTGGAAAAACAAATAGAAAGTCCAGAGGGATGAAAAGAGCTTTAGAGAAACTTGCCATGGCAAATGCCAATGAGAACTGTAAAAAAATTCTCTGGGGGTCTTCCTTTAGATCCGGCCCCTACTCTCGACCAGATGGTTGAAGCCTGCACTAAATTGAGTTCCCCTGAGGCAACTATAGCCCAGGTGGTTTCAAAAGGAGTGGTGGAAGCATTGGCAGCTTCTAATAAGATACAGAAAGAGAAGCCAAGGTGCTTCAATTGTGGCAGCTTTAAACACCCAATTAAAAAATGCCCTAAACACGGGGTTCAAAAGAACATAAAAGGACATGCAGGATGTTCACCATCAGAGTGTCCAACCTGCCAACACCACCACCGACAGCACCCGAGAAACAGCCAGCAGAGTGCGGGACGGCCCCGCGCGACAACATCAAGTGCCAAGCCATCCTGCCCTGCTCCGCCTGCTGCCCTGAAGACTTGGATACCAACAGCACAATCCCCGACTGCACCTATGAGAAACAGGTGTTCTGCATTTCTGAGGCGATCCAACAAATTCAGATGGCCTCTGAGACATTTTAATCACTGGAAAACATCAAACCCTACATCGAGCCAGCAAACATCTCTCCCACGGACACAACTGAGCCCGAGACCAACAGATCACAACCAAAAGACCGCAGCATAGAAGGGGAGACAACACAAACCTCCAACATAGACAATGACCTGTCACCCCACAACCAGGACCTTGGATCGATAAGTCTAACACTTTTGGCACCTTCCCAAATCTTACCCCCTTTTCCCAAAAATTTTCCCGTTTTTTCCTCCACGTTATTCCTCCCTCAGCCGTGTATCCCCACACCCCTGTCACCTTCTTACCACTCCCTTTTTCCTAAGTTTTTTATTTAATACCCTCTGTCCCAGGTTTTTTATTTAATACCCTTCTTCCCAAGTTTTTTATTTAGTGAAGAAGTGGGGATACAATCAGGAAGGAAAGAAAAGATTCCCCTGAAATTGCAGCCTCCTTAATGACTTTGTTTTGAGCCCCAACAGAGACACCTGCCAAAACCACACCCCACCATGAAGCCCAATACCTTTCACGCCATGCTCTGGATGCTCTTGGTACCACTGCCAGTGGATGCTTGGGACTTGACCACCTACAGCGAAAGCGTCCACACCAACATCCAGAAGAGGATTTGTTTGGACATTAGAAACTTAAGGGACAGGTTGCATCCCTTTTTGAAGATTATTATATGGGTGCTTTTTACTGTTTTTGTTGTTTTATGTGTGTTTGGTTGCTTAAGACATTTAAGGTCCCTGGGGGAAGCCCTTTTATTTAATAAAGAAGGGGGAGTTGTGCAGGCCTGTGGGCTTGCTGCCCCAGGTCAGAGAGGCAGAGCCTCGTCCCTTTACCACTCCCTCGGATCTTCCCTGGTGGCTCTCGTACCCTAACCTCGCCTATGTACTGCCCCTATGCACTCAGACCATTGGATCCCTGATGCTCTCTCTGCCCCCACCAAGCCCATATAAAATCCTAGACCTCTTCCTTGTGCTTTCTCTTCTACTCATCTCCTCACATGCATGGCTGGAATAAACTTCTTCTGTGGACCCTTCTCGCCTCGCTGCCATCGACCATGTTATCAGTTATGTGGCATGTGCTTGTGGGTGTGTTATATGTGGCAACCCTGCCGAGCGGCCTCGTTGCGGAGATGTTCCTAGAAGGTTGCAGGACCTACTATCTTATGCTGCAACAGCTGGGGACACTGCCCAACAGCCTGCCACTGCACAGCAGCCTGCCACTGCACAACAGCTTGCCTTAGAAATGAATCACTCAGATTGGATGGGGTTATGGCAGGAAACAGGCCAGGTGCAGAAGGAATACTCTCCCCCAGTTGTTTGGAAGCTTCCTCCTGACCAAACACAGATCTCCAATAAGATTGCTGAGTGTTTGAAGGAACATCATTCCGTAAATTCCATGAACGGCCAGTTCACTGCAATGTGCTGAACCCTGGCTAATGCTTACCACACCATGGTCTTAACACTACGGCAATCCCTGCAGTCAGAGGGAAAGGTGGATAGCACAGCAGTGGAACCAACCGACGTTACGGCTGTTCAGGCTCCAGCTAAACCACAACGGCAGCCCCTGCCAGCAGCAGTCACCTCTGTGCAAAGGAAAAATTATTAAGCCAAATCGGTACATCCAGATAATGACCATGAGGTACCAGGCCCCTCAAAACCAGAATGGTGGCTCACTATTTGGCAAGGGGTACCTGTAGGGTGATTCAATTGCTTGCCATGTGGCAGGCAGTCCCAATATGGTGAATCAATGGCTCACTATTTGGCAGGGTGTCTCTGTAGGTGATTAAATGATTCACTATGTAGCAAGGAGCCCCTACAGGGTGAATCAATGGCTCACGATGTGGCAGAGAGTGCAACAAAAATCCCCAAAGTATTAAAAAAAAAATTAAAATCCAGGAAAATCCTGATGAAAAATCTCCCAGTCTGAGGAAAGAGGGAGGGATCTTTTCCCAAAAAATTCCCAAAAATCTAAAAAGAATCCCAAAAATTCCCAAAAAATCCAATAAAATCCCCCTTCAAAAAACTCCCAAAAATCCCAGAAAATCCTGGTGGAAAATCTCCTCCAAAAATTCCAAAAAATTACTCCCTGATCCCAGAAAATCTCATTGAAAAATCTCTAAAAAAAATTCCCCAAAAAATAATTCAAAAAAATTCCACCCCCTAAAAAGTTTCCGAAAACTGCAACAAAAATCCCCAAAAAATCTCAAAAAATTCCCAAAAAAATCCAACTAAAAACCCCAAAAATAAAAGACCCAAAAAATTCTAAAAAAAATCCCCCAAAAAAATCTTAAAAAAAAATTAACAAAACATTGCCCAAAAATTAAAAAAACCTCCCAAAATCTCCAAGAAAACCTGTTTCAAAATCTACCAAAAAGTTCCCAAAAACCCCATCCCTGATCCCAGAAAATCCTTGCTTCACAATCTAAAAAAAAATTCCCAAGAATCCTTCCCTGACTGCAGAAAATCTTTCTTCAAAATCTAAAAGAATTCCCCAAAAATCCCCCAAAATTCAAAAATAAATCTCAAAAAAATTCTTAAAAATTCTCCCAAAATTTCCAAAAATCCAAGAAAATCCTGCTACAAAAAATTCCCCAAAAATCCCAGAAAATCCTGGTGAAAAATCTCCCAAAAAATTTAAAAAGCGTTCCCTGATCCCATAAAATGTTGCTTCAAAATTTCCCAAAAAATTCCCAAAAATTTTTTTAAAATTCAAAAAAATTCCACTGCTCAAAAATTCCCCCAAAAATCCAGCAAAAAATTCCAAAAAAAAATCTCAAAAAATTCCTTAAAAATTCACAAAAAAACTCCAACAAAAATCCCCCAAAACCAAAAAATTCTACAAAAAAATCCAACAAAAATCTTTTAAAAAAATGCCCAAAAATAAAAAAACATTCCCAAAAACTCTAAGAAAACCTGCTTCAAAATCTCCCCCCAAAAATTCCAAAAGCATCCTTCCCTAATCCCAGGAAATCCTTGCTTCAAAATCTAAAAACAATTCCCAAAAGTCCTTCCCTGATTGCAAAAAATCTTGCTTCAATATCTCCAAAAAAATTCCCAAAAAATCACTCTCTGATCCCAGAAAATCCTGGTGAAAAATCTCCCAAGAAATTCCCCAAAAGTCCTTCCCTGATCCCAGAAAATCCCAGTGAAAAGCCTCCCAAAATATTTCCAAAAATCCTTCCCTGATCCCAGGAAATCCCTGTGAAAAATCTCCAAAAAAATTCCCAAAAGTCCTTCCCCGATCCTAGAAAATCTTGCTACAAAATCTCCCAAGAAATTCCCAAAACATCCTTCCCTGATCCCAGAATATCCTGGATTTAAAATCTCCCAGTCTGAGGGAAGAATTCTAAAAAAAACTCCCAAAAAATTCCCAAAAAATCCAAGAAAATCCCAGTGAAAAAAATCTCCTGATCCTTTCCCAAAAAATTCCAAAAAGTCCTTCCCTGATCCCAGATGATATTGGATTAAAGATCTCNTTCCCTGATCCCAGATGATATTGGATTAAAGATCTCCCAGTCCGAGAAAAAAAATCCCAAAAAATTCCCCAAAAATCCAAGACAATCCTGCTTAAAAATCTCCCAGTCCAAGGGAAAAATTCCCAAAATGTTCCCCAAACAAATTCCCAAAAATTCCAAGAAA
>VZRN01001882.1:47379-65335 GCA_013397935.1 Dasyornis broadbenti
GGAACATAAATGGAAATTTTCTTCTGGAGAATAACTGGAGACTCTTTAGAGAATAAATAGAAATTCTCTAGAGGATAAATTGAGGTGTGGTTTGTTTTTTTTTTTCCCTGGAGCATTTCTTTCTAGAGGATAAATGGGGCTGCCCTGGATGTTCCTCAGCTGATCCAGACATCTCCAAACTGGCCGGACACTTGTTACAATTCCTGACCTGCCTAATTGGATGGATCTGCATCATGTGGGAATTCCTGTGAGGAATTTTCCAGGGGATTAGCACAGTTGAGTAACTCCAGCTGTTATTTATGTCCTGCTAATGCTCCTTACCTGTTCTCTTGTTGTCTCGCAGCTATAAATCAATTTTTTTATCACAATCCACCTTCTTCTTCCCACCTTTGGTATTCCAGGGATTCTCATTTGGATCCCTGCTTGAGCCCTTTGTTGTAGGTGCAGGTGCAGCTACTGAGAGTTTAAAGGAATCCTTCCTGGGGGTGGGGGGAAAAAAAAAAAATTAAGGAAAAGCTTCCTCTTTCCACCTGTGAAGAGAAACTTATTGGAAAGACTCGAGGGGAAAATCAAGCAACCAAGGCTTGCGTATCCTTGGCAAAAAGCAGGGTGGGTTTGTGTGGATAACAGGATTTTGTTTTGGGAACATTTAGTCCTTCTTAAAAAAAACTCTTTCTTTACTGCGCTGATTACCTCATGTTAAAAAATACATGTGAAAATATACAAATATAAATATTCTCCTGGAGATTCGGAGTGAGAGTTGGGCTGGATTTTTAAAAGGACCTGTCCTAATTCCAGCTGTGCCAATCCCAGCTGCACTTACTCCAATTCCTTGCCCGGAGCTCCGTAATTGAATTGAAACAGGGTTTGAGTTTTGCATCGGTTCTGACGCAACTGAAGCGGTTTTGCAATTAATCTGTTGGGTTAATTACGCCCTCCGCAAATCTTGCGCACGTGTGCGCATTTTTTTAAAGTGTTTATTCCCATATTGCCGGAGAAAAAGCTGGAAAGAAGTTACAAACAAACCCATAAAATGGGGAAGGTGCGGGGGGGGAAGCGTTGTTTTTGTTGAAATCCTCGGAGTGAGCGTTTTGGAGGCTTTGGGATTTGGCAGCACTTCGGAAAACTGAAGGTCAGCCTCCAGGTGGGAACAGAAAACGCGAATCTTGGTGTTTTTGCTGAGGGGGAAAAAACGGTGGGAATGGATGGATCTGTGGGAAGATGCTTCAGCTGCTGGAGGGGGGGCTTAATCCAGAAGCAGCCGAACTCGGAGATGATCGTGGAATTTATCTCTCCCGTCGGGCTCGGTGTCAGATCCTGGTGTTGGAGCAGCTCCCGTGGGAGCTCGGCTCGGGATCTTATCTGGGCCGGGAATCTCGCAAAGGAGCAGCAGGAAATTAGCACGAGCTGCTCTCATTGATTTCTCTAAGCACTGCACACAAGCCAGGATGTTCCTGCTGGAAAACACGGAGGCAGCAGATGGACTGGAAGCTCCCGTGGGCTTTGGAGCCGAACCTCTGGATCTGCACGCCTTCCAGCGGGCTGGAGCTGTGTCTCCACACGGGAGCAGCTGGCAGGGGTTGGGTCGGGAGAGTTGCAGAGATCCCTGCTGGCTGTGGGAATTAGAACAGTAGGAATCCGGATGGGAGCAATCCTTTTCCAATGGAATTCAGACCCCTTTTGCCCGTATTCCCTCAATTTGCCGCTCCTGGGAGATGGTTTAGCCGAGGTGCAGGTGATCCACCAAAGGCTGGACTTGCTGATCCCGGAGATCTTTTCCAGCCTCTGTGGTTCTCGAATTCCGTGTTTCAACCCGTGCAGGGCGAACGAGGAGTTAGGGCACGGAATTCCACCGGGCTTTTCCCGCCAGACTTGAACGGCAGGATGGGGAAAAGCATTCCAACATCTGTCTGTTTCTTCTGGCAGGATGGAGAGGAAGAAAATCCTGATGAAATCCAAGGTTGCTGCCCCCAACCTCCTGAGGGCTCTGCATTCCCTGTACCGGCTCGGGCACCTCTGCGACGTGACGGTCCTCACGCAGCACCTGGGAATCCAGGAGGAATTCCTGGCTCACAAAGCCGTCCTGGCGGCTTCCAGCAACTACTTCAAGGGGCTTTTCCTGCACCAGGAGATGCTGGACGCCAAGAAGTGCACGGTGACCCTGCAGGACATCTACACCGAGGAGTTCACCTCCTTCCTGGAGTTCGTGTACACGGCAGAGGTGGAGATCGAGGCGGGAAAGCTGCAGCGGATGAAGGAAATAGCGGAGAGGCTGGAATGCAAGGATTTGCTCGACATCTGTGAAGAAGCGAAGGCGGAGGGCAGGAAGGGCCTGGATCTGAGCCTCCACCTGAAAGGGCAGAGGGGTGAGAATGGCGGATCGCAATGGCCTCGCGTCCAGCAAGGGGAGAGCCCCAGGAGCTCTTCCCAGGTGGTGGCAATTCCCACGCAGAGGAAACTTTGGGACAGGCAGAAACATACGGAGCTGCCGGCGGGCCATGAGCTCATCGGAGGCCGAGCAGGAGGCCCGGAGCAGGAGGCCACGGCTTTTCCAGCCCCAAAATCCCGGCCGGCAAAGCCGCCCAAGTGCAACAAGACACATTCCCCGACCAGGCCGGGCGTGGATGCCGTGAACCCGGACAGCAAGGACGGGCATTCCGCGCGCCGGGGGCAGGAGCGGAAGCGGGAATCCCGGGCGTGGCCCTACTGCGGCAAGGCCGTCAGCTCCGAGTGCGGCCTGGCCGTCCACGTCCGCACGCACACCGGGGACGGGCGCTTCCAGTGCCGGCGCTGCCCCGCCAGCTTCGCCCACAGGGCCGCCTACACCTCCCACCTCAGGTACGGCATTCCCGGCAACGTGCTTCCTCGGAATTCCGGGGCAGACCGTTCCTGGAGGTGCCCCCGCCTCGGTCCTGGAATGCCGTGGGTCTGACTCGAAGCGCGTTGGAATCGGGGATTTTTTTTCTCTTGGCCTCGCAGAGCGGATGGCTGGGCTGAGGTCTCCCGGATGGGGAATTTGGGGAATTTCGCCTTGGACTGAGGGGGACTCGTGCAGCCAGATCTCTACGGAATCCTCAGATTTGGGGCTTGAAATAGGAATTCTGTGTCTCTATCTCGGCATTTAATCTCTCTTTGCTTTGGTTTAAGTCCATAGTTTCGTGGCCTTGGAGGAAAAGTCCATCCAACATTCCTGGGAAGGTGACAAATACAGATCTTAACGAACTGAGGCATTTTACTTGCCTTTAATCATCTTGCCCAGCTCTTCCCAAAATCTCCCTGTTTTTTTGGGCTTTCCAAACGCGCCGTGAGCTTCTTAAACGGGTGCGGGGAACAATCCGAAGGAAACGACTCTTCCCCCAAGGCCTGAATTGAAACAATTAATTTTAATGAGTTTCGATTAAACTCACGGGAGTTGTGCTCCGCTTTTAACAGGAAAATCCATGAGCGTGGGCAAGAGAGGGAACTCCTGCCTGTCTACTGGATGGTGGTTCCACCCACAAGCGGTGGCAAAGATCCCGACGGAGAGGCTTGGGATGGGACCCCGGAAACCTCAAGGTGTGAGGAAGATGCCGGGAATTCATCCGCTGCCGAAGCGGGCAGAAGCAAGGAGCTGGAGGAACCGAGGAGGGAGCCCCAGGAAGCTGAAGGAGGGAATGAAGATGAAGGTGGAATGAGCGTGAAGGGCGAGGAGCGAGGAGACGTGGGATACGCGGAAGCTGAGGGAAGCGGGGACAACCAGGAACGTTCCGAGGCGGACGCAGCCTCAACCAAGAAGGACGGCGAGGAGCCTGAACCGGGCTTTAAACCAAAGCGGGCCGACAAGAGCGCGGCCAGCAAGAGACCCACCTGCGCGATCCGGTGCGACAAGTGCCAGGAGCAGTTCGTCTCCCGGAAAAAATACGTGGATCACTGCCGGGACGCGCACCAGAGCCCGCCGGGCAAGGCGTACCGCTGCGAGGTGTGCGGCAAGGCCTTCGCCAGCCGCGCCAGCTGCGAGGAGCACCGCGCCTGCGTCCACACCGAGGAGAGGAGGTTCTCCTGCGGCCTCTGCCACGCCACCTTCAAGAGGAAGCGGGACGTGCGCACGCACTCGGCGCGGAAGCACGAGGGCCGGGCCAGGCGGCCGCTGTGCTCCGTGTGCGGCAAGGTGCTGAGCTCCCGCACGGCGCTGGTGTTCCACATGCGGACGCACACCGGAGAGAAGCCCTACGAGTGCGCCGTCTGCCACTCCAGCTTCGCTCAGCCCTCCCAGCTCAAGATCCACACCAGGTCAGAGTCCGTGGCCCTCCCTTAGAGCGGGCTGTCGCGGTCCGTGATTAATTCCCTTGCGCAAAGGCTTCGGCTCCACGCCGCCGGGGTTTCGACACGGATGCCGCGTCCGAACTTGCGAGGAGTAGCCGTCATTTGGGACGGGCTCTGGAATCCCACGGTGGCGTGCAGTGATGAACAGTGAGTCAGGGGCCTTGGAGATGCGGACCGTGAGCCGGGCTCGCTCTCGGAGCAAGGAGTCGCCGTGGGATTTCATCTCCGCCTGCAAGTCCGAACCCGGAGTGGCTCCCTGGTGGCGTCTGTGTGGATGTGTCCTCTCCCAGGAGAGGGTGAATCATCCCATGGAATTTCCCATCTTCCTCCGGAGCAAGGCTGATGATAGCCCTTTCTCCTGACAGCTCAAAATCGGGAATGATTTTGGACATCATCCTGTTTGGGTTGGAATGAGTTAAGACCAAACATTAGGCTCAGATTTTTCTGATTCTCTCTAATTTTCTGTCATTTTTTCCCCCTGCTCTCTCCCTTCCCATGCGCTGAGCTGTAATTCCTGGGGGGGGGAAAAAAAAAAAAAAAAAGGTGGATTTTTTAAGGCCTGAAAGTGAGGAAAAGGTGAATTTGAAATGGGAATTTTACTGCTGGAGTGTGGCTCCTGTACCTGGAAACTCACTTTTCTGAGGGAGCAGAATTTCATTTTCCCCTCTACGCGAAAAACCCGGACCTAGTTCCGAGTCCGGTATTTTAGGGATCAAGAGGTAATTAATGAATAATTAATTAATGTTGTCATTTTGTCTCCGTTAGATCCCACACTGGGGAGAAGCCCTACATTTGTGAGGACTGCGGCGCTTCCTTTGCTGACCGAGGAAAACTCACCGGCCACAAAAGGACACACACAGGTGGGAATTCGATATTCCACGTGGTTTTCCCTGTTGTTTTCCTGCTGGGAAACAGGAATGGGATGGGTTGGGATGTGAAAAAGGTGCCCTTGTAACTCGCAGAGGAGTATCCAAGTTCCAGGAAGGAATTGGTAGGGATAGAAGGACTTCCAGCCTGGAGGAAAGGAGGCTCCCAGGGGATGTTGCTCTCCACAATTCCCTGACAGGAGCCAGGGGGAATTTGGGCTCTGCTCCCAGGCACGAGTGCTAAGATGAGAGGAACAGCCCGTGTGCCTGGGGAGGTTCAGGTTGGACATGAGGAAGAATTCCTTCATGGATGGGGTTGTCAGGAGTTGGAATGGGATGGAGTCTCCATCCCTGCGGGTGTCCAAGGAACACCCGGATGCGGCACCGGCGATCGATCCCAGGTCGGACTCGATGACCTCAGAGGTCCTTCCCAGCCTGGGTGCCGTGACTCACAGACCCGTTTTGAAGGACAAAATCCCCTCTGGGAGAACTCCCACGGCCGCGTTTCCCTTCCCCCAGGAGAGCGCCTGTTCGGATGCGACGTGTGCGGGAAGCACTTTGCCACCAACGAGTACCTGAAGTGCCACAAGCGCTGTCACCTGGGAGCCAAACCCTACAAGTGCCAGGTGTGCGGGAAAACCTTCGGACTCAGAGCCTCCCTGGCCCAGCACAGCCACGTCCATGCAGGTAATTCCGAGGCCGGAGAAGGAAATGGCGGCTTTGGGGCCCTTCCCGGTGTGGGTGGGGACGCTTCAGCCCGCAGCTTTGCTGAGTTCGGGGATCCCAGAATGGGAAAAGACTTCCGGGGTCATCGGGTCCGAGCTGTGCCCAATCCCACCTTGTCGCCAGCCCGGAGCACTGAGTGCCACATCCAGGCGTTCCTTGGACGTCTCCAGGGATGGGGATTCCGTTGGGGAAGCGGGGCTCATCCTGGCCGTGGCTCATTAAACAGAGCACGGGAACGTTGCGTGGTATCCGCAGCGCTTTCCCAAAAAGCTGAGGCCTGGCTTGTGCCACGGCAGGAATTTGGAGTAGAGGATGGCCGTAGCCTTGGCAAATACTGGGAAATATTTATCATGGAATAAATATTGGGTTGGAAGGGTCCTTAGGGATCTGTCTCATCCCACCCCTTGCCACAGGCACCTCCCGCTATCCCAGGTTGCTCCAAGCCCCGTCCAACCTCGGGCGCTTACCTCCCCCCAGCTCCTAACCGGGTGTTTCCTGGCCTGGTTATTCCCAGAGACCCGTCCCTACTTCTGCGAGCAGTGCGGGAAGGCCTTCACCCAGCAGGGAGCTCTGCGGCGGCACCAGCGCATCCACACCGGCGAGAAGCCCTACAAGTGCCGGGCCTGCGAGCGCAGCTTCACCGACATGTCCACCCTGCGCCGGCACGCGGCGGTACGGCTCTTCCCGGTCCTTCCCTGCCACCTCCGGGGTGCCAGGGAATTCCCAGCCCCTCAGGAGGGCCGGTGCTGGGGATGAGGTTTAAGATGGCGGCTCACCGCCCTGCGCTAAAAGCGCCTTCCTGAAGTTTGTGGGATTTTTTTTTTTTCCCTCCGGCGGCACAGCAGCTCCCACTGCTGGCTGCCAATCCAGTCATCTCCCAGTCCTAGGGAAAGGGTCGCCAGCCCTGGAAGTGACTGGATTCGGCACTTCCTGACGGTCACCAAAAGGCTGGACTCGATCTCCGAGATCTTCTCCTAAGTGATTCCATGAAAACGTTTGAGGAAGGACTCGGGATTTTAGATGCTTTTTTATGGATTAACTGCAGAGTCTCCAATCCTTTAGCCCTCGTTCCAGCCCCGTAACACGATGGTTTATCTGACCTCATGCTGCACATTAACAGGAATTCACACGTTCCCAGCTTTCCGAGAGACGCTGAACTCAGCTCTTTCCAGGGACCTCCAGGTCCTGGAAGTGACAGCAAAGGCAGAACAGGAGGCCCCCTTCCAATTCCAAGTTAATATTTTGCCTGTGTGCTGAAATTCCATCAGATTTTGGAAGCGTTCCATGGCAGCAGAGCCAGAAAATCAGCTCAGAGTTGGCAAAAGAGCCTTGTTTGTGTTTGAGTTGAGCCTTCGAGCGGAGGATCGTGGAGTTATCCCAAAACCGTTGGATTTAGCTCTGGAAAAAGTTAAATATTTGATAGTTAAAAGTCAGATCTAATTATTTTCCTGCCCTACTCCCTTTTTTTTTTTTTTTTTCTTCCCAGATTCATGACCGGAATGCTCACTGGAGAAGCTTCTTGATCGACCTCACACCGAAAAAAGACCACAATTGGTCCAAAATAGAGACTTTCGCGGAAGCCCATCCGGGAGGAGATTCCGTGCTGGAAATTTGGTCGGTTGACCACGGGAAACTTTATAAACCAGAAAGTGTTAAACCAGCAGCACATGTGACACCTGGGGCTGGGGACACCGGGGACACCGAGCCCTCCCTTTTGTATTTATAAAGGCCGTTTTAGCCCCAAAAATGGGCGGTTCAAGGCAGAATGGTTGGAATTATCCTTTGGAATGCAGGGGATCATCCCCAGCAGTCACTGCAGCTGCCTCAGGAGCTGGATTACAGGTGGTGAAGGAGTAATTCCTCACGAGGGTATTTATTCCAGTGACATGTTAATATCTGTCCAGAGGTTTATTTTTCCCAAAGCCGTGGGGGCATCCCATTGGGAATGGGCAGGGTGGTGTGGGTGTGTGTTTGTTTATACAAACAGGGCGCGGTGCCGCCGCTGTAAATCACCAATTCCTCCTTTAATAAAGCTGTCAGTGCCGCCCAGCCCGTCCCTCCTTCATGCGCCCCGCTTTCCCTGGGGAAAAGGCTGGGATTTGGGAATGCCAAAGCCGGGGGCGGGGGGGGTAGGCCGCGTTGCCTAGCAACGGCTGGCGCGCTTCGTGACGTCACTTCCTGCGCGCCGCCGCTTCTGCCGGGGTCGTGGCGCGTCAGCGCTTCCGGCCGCGCCCGGGGCTGAGCGGGAGCAGCGGCCGGGAACGGACTGGGAACGAACCGGGAACGGGCTGGGAAGTGGCCGGGAACGGTGAGTGCGGGAGCCATGGCGGGCTGGTCCCGCCCGCCTGCTTTTTCTCCCCTCTTTCCCCTTCACTCCTCCACTCTCCTCCTCTTTCCCCGCCTTTTTCCCTTCTCTTCCCCCCGCTTCTTTTCCCCTCCTTTTCCCCCTTTTTTTTTTCCTTCGCCTTTTTTCTCCCCCTTTTTGTCCTTCCCGTTGTTTCCACCCTTTCCTCCCTCTCTTTCCCCGCACCCCAGCATTCCCGTGAGATCCAGGGTCCTTTCCAGTGGGCATTGGAAGGGGGCACTAGGGAGGGTTGTCCGTGACTTCAGCAGCAGCCGCCTGGGAATCCTCTCCCCGTTCCCCTTTGGGCTGGAGCTTTTTGCCTCTTCCCAGCCAGTTTTGCATCGTGAGGGGAATGTATTCCTGGGAATCGACAGGGCTCAAATGGGAATGAGAGGGATAGTTGTGAAACAAGAACGTGAGAAGTAGATAGAAATAATTTTATTGGGGTGGAAAGGTGGCATTTTGGTATCACTGATTGTTAGCAAAGCATCGGGTGAGACATCAGTTAATTCCCAGGAAATGGAAATAAATTCCTCAGATTCCCGTAGGAACAGGGCTAAACTCAACAGAGCGTCTTCAAATCCATAGAAATATGGTCGGTTCTGGGGTCAGACATTTGGGAAAACGCCCCAAAGCCTCAGTTCTTTTACAAACCTTGGAGCAGCTCCCGACATTCCTGGGAAATACAGCCCAACCTGAACAATGCTGGAATGGAAGGCGGGAAATGCGCCTTCAAAACTTCAAATGGGCTCTGAGTCCGTTTTGAGGGATTTCCATCATTTCTGGGATTTTTCAATTCAGTGTGTGAATATGACTGTCCATCATATAAAAACTTGGAATTTTATGTGGAAAGTGTGTTCGGGCAGAGATTTTTAGGCTTGCAATTAACTTTTGCTTAATCCTGCCTTCCTTTCGTTGCCTGATGAGGCCAGGAATGATTCCTTAATTCCAAGTGCCTCAACGAGAACCATTCCTTCATTCCAAGTGCCTTAGCTTTGATCCAGCCCTGTTCGCTCCGTCCCTACCCCAGCTTCTGACAGCCCCGAAGGCTTCCGTGGGAAATCGGGGTTGGGATTTACACACGGTTTTATTTTTCCACGGTTTTATCGATGAGTCGGGCCCGACCGTCTCGGCGCCCTTTCCGAGCCCAGCGCTTCCGCGAGCCGTGGCTTTGGGCCGCCGCGAGCCCTCGGGATTCCGCCGGCTAACGCAGGCTCTCGTTAGCAGGGGGAAGAAAGATGGAAAGCAATCCCGTCCTGCTGGAATCCAAGTCCTCTCCCATCAACCTGCTGAACGAGATGCAGCAGCTGCGGCTGCTGGGCCACCTGTGCGACGTCACGGTGAGCGTGGAGTACCAGGGCGTCCGCGCGGAGTTCCCGGCGCACAAGGCCGTGCTGGCGGCCACCAGCAAGTTCTTCAAGGAGGTTTTCCTCAACGAGAAGTCCGCGGACGGCCCCCGGAGCAACGTGTTCCTCAACGAGGTGCAGGTGGCGGATTTCGCCTCCTTCCTGGAGTTCGTGTACACGGCGCGCGTGGAGGTGGAGGAGGACAGGGTGCAGCGCATGCTGGAGATCGCTGAGAAGCTCAAGTGCCTGGATCTCTCCGAGACCTGCTTCCAGCTGAAGAAGCAGATGCTGGAGTCCGTGCTCTTGGAGCTGCAGAACTTCTCGGAATCGCAGAATTCCGAGGAGGAAAGCGCCGCCCACCCGAGCGCCGTGGAGGCCGAGCGGGATCCTCCGGATTCTCCCGCATCCAGGCCTGGCCATGGAGCACCTCCTGAGGGGCCGGCCGCCAAATCCAAGGAGAAGCCGGACAAAAAGAAGGAAGTGCTGAAGATCCGCAGGGCGAGCGGGCGGCTGGCCGGCAGGAAGGTGTTCGTGGAGATCCCGAAGAAAAAATACACCCGGAGGCTGCGGGAGCAGCAGCGGAACGCGGAGGAGGAAAAGCCGCCCAAGGACGAGGAGCAGGAGGAGGACTCCGGGAAACCCGAGGGCTCCTCTCCGGAAAACCTCCCCAAAGCCGACGAGGACAAGAAGAAGCGCGGCGGCGCCTTCAAGTGCGGCACGTGCCAGAAGGAGTTCCTGTACGAGAAGAGCTTCCTGAAGCACATCCGGCAGAGCCACGGCATCGCCTCGGAGCCCGAGTTCCGCTGCGAGACGTGCGCGCAGACCTTCGCCAACCGCTGCAACCTGCGCAGCCACCAGCGGCACGTGCACAGCAGCGAGCGCCGCTTCCCCTGCCCGCTGTGCGCCAAGCGCTTCAAGCGCAGCAAGGACGTCCGCCGGCACGTGCTGCAGGTGCACGAGGGCGGCGGCGAGCGCCACCAGTGCCACCAGTGCGGCAAGGGCCTCAGCTCCAGGACGGCGCTGCGGCTCCACGAGAGGACCCACACGGGCCACAAGCCCTACGGCTGCCCCGAGTGCGAGGCCAAGTTCTCCCAGCCGTCGGCGCTGAAGACGCACATGAGGTAGGAGCGGCTTTCTCGGAGCCTCCCCGATCCCTGTTTTCTCCTCACGTCCCGCTTCCCTGAGGCGGAGCCGCATGGGCCGGGCCTGCGCCGTGGAGAAATCCACACGGGCCAGGCCTGCGCCGTGGAGAAATCCACACGGGCCAGGCCTGCGCCGTGGAGAAATCCACACGGGCCAGGCCTGCGCCGTGGAGAAATCCACACGGGCCAGGCCTGCGCCGTGGAGAAATCCACACGGGCCAGGCCTGCGCCGTGGAGAAATCCACACGGGCCAGGCCCGTGCTGCGGAGATTCCCCCAGCACATCCCCTGCCTCCTCTAGACACGTTAGACTCAGTAAAAGAACAAGTGTGGAAATATTTGGGAAGGATTCAGCGGGGTTTTCCACGGATCTGGGGGCGAAGCGGGGAAAACAATGGAGCTGGGAATAGGAGGAGGTGACGCGTCACCGGCGTCGCCCACGCGGAGCTGAGGCGGCACCCGCTGGGTTTTGTCTGTCCCAGGGTGTTTTTATGAGGGGGAAAAAAAAATTCTCTGAGGGGTTTTAACATGAGTTTATCAGTGTTTTCAGCTGCCTCAGGGCAGAGTATGTTTTATCAGGGCAAAAATCATCTCTGTGGGGTTTAACCCGATTTTATCGGTTATTTTATCTGTCTTGGGCCAGAGACATTTTTATGAGGGAAAAAATGGCCTTTGAAGGCCTTCAGCCTGATTTTATCATGGAAAAGACATTTTTATCAGGGCAAAAATCATCTTTTGCAGGGCTTTAGCCTGATTTTATTCCTTATTTTGTCTACCTCAGGGCAGAGTCCTTTTTATCAGGGTAAAAATCATCTCTGAGGGGTTTAACCTCATTTTATTTGTTATTTTATCTACCTCAGGGCAGAGACTTTTCTGTTAGGGCAAAAATCATCTCTGAGGGGTTTAACCTCATTTTATTTGTTATTTTATCTACCTCAGGGCAGAGACTTTTCTGTTAGGGCAAAAATCATCTCTGAGGGGTTTAACCCAATTTTGTCAGTTATCTTAGCCGCCTCAGGGCATTTTTATGAGGGCAAAAATCATCTGTGAGGGGCTGACCTTGATTTTATCAGTTTTACCTGTCTGAGGGCATTTTTATCAGGATAAAAATCATTTCTGAGGAGCCTTTTCCTGATTTCATCAGCTATTTTACGTACCTCAGGGCAGACATTTTGATCAGGGCAAAAAATCATCCCTGAGAGGCCTGGACCTCATTTTATCCCTTATTTTATGCATCTCAGGGCATTTTATCAAAACTAAAGCATCTCTGGGTGGTTTAACCTGATTTTATCAATTTTATCCTCAGGAGGCCGTTTTTGTCAGGGCACAAATCGTCTCTGAGGGGTTGAATCTGATTTTATCCATTTCATTTTCCTGAGGGCGTTTTTATCAGGGCAGAAGTCATCTCTGAGGGGCTTGAACCCGATTTTATCAGATATTTTACCGTGCGTCTTGACAGAGACACTTTTATCAGAGTAAAAATCTTCTCTGAGGGGTTTTAACCTGATTTCATCCGTTATTTTATCCATCTTGGCCCAGAGTCATTTTTATGAGGGCAAAAATGGCCTTTGAGGGCCTTCAGCCTGATTTTATCACGGAAAAGACATTTTTATCAGGGCAAAAATAACTCTGAGGGGGCTTGAGCGTGACTTTATCCCCTTTTTTGTCTTTCTCAGGGCATTTTTATCAGGGAAAGAATCCTCTCCGAGGGGTTAAACCTGATTTTTTTTTTTTTTTTTTTCCTGTTCCCATCTCCCTTTCAGGAATTTTGGATGCTGGAAACTCAGTGCTGCCTCAGGTAGAGCGTGGTGGCAGCCGGTGGTGGGAATTCCTCATCCTTTGGGATATATTTTGCCACGTGGATGTGCCTCTCCAGGAAAAGCAGCCATCCCAACCCCCGGGGGAGCTTTCCCTCACATCCCAAAGGATTGGGGCGCCACAACCTGGAGAGAGTTTTCTAAATCCGGGCGCGTTTCGCCTCAGAAAAGCTTGGGTTCGCTCTCCTGTTGTGGGGTGCGGGCGCTGATCCAGCCGTGAGGATGGGCGGGAGTGAGGGCAGGGCTCACCCTGGTGCTGGGATTTTCCTCTTTCCTTGCAGGATCCACACGGGGGAAAAGCCCTTCGTGTGTGACGAGTGCGGGGCCCGCTTCACCCAGAACCACATGCTCATCTACCACCGGCGCTGCCACACAGGTGAGGCTGGAAAACCGGGGAGGAGCGACCCCCGGCATTCCAGGGAAAAGGGCTGCCTTCAGAAAACGCTGCCTTTCGTCCTGGTTTCCGTGGGCGAAATGAGACGTCGTCCTCTCCGAGGTGGGATTTGCCTGAGGGAGCTTCCTAAGGATATCCCGTGGTTTTAAGCGGAGCGGGGGTTGGTTTAAACTGGATTTTTGGGAAGCAATTCCTCCCTGTGAAGGTGGTGAGGCCCTTGGAACGGTTTTCCCAGAGAAGCTGTGGCTGCCCCATCCCTGGAATTGTTCCAGGGCAGGCTGGGAGTGGCTCAGAGCCACCTGGAGCGGTGGAAGGCGTCCCTGCCCGCGGAGCGGTTTGGAGCCGGGTGACCTCGAAAGGCGCCCGCAGCGGGGACGCGCTCCGGAATTCCCCTGGGAATGTTGAAGAGCGTTCCCAAAGCTCTGCTGGTTTAACGCTCCCTCTCCCCCTCTCCAGGGGAAAGGCCTTTCATGTGCGAAACCTGTGGGAAGAGCTTTGCCTCCAAGGAGTACTTGAAACACCACAACCGGATCCACACGGGATCCAAACCCTTCAAGTGCGAGGTTTGCTTCCGGACCTTTGCCCAGCGGAATTCCCTGTACCAGCACATCAAAGTCCACACCGGTAGGCTGTGCTCCTTTTCTCGGGTAAACGCCCCTCAGCGCGGCGATATTCCAGCAAGGAATTCTCAGCCGGGCTTTTCCCTGCGCGCACGGCTCGGTGCGTTGTGTTCCTCCCTTCTCCTACTGCCCCTGAACGGCAGCAATTCCCTGGAATGTGGAGATGCTTCCATAACCTGCCAGGATCATTCGTGATGGAGAGCTCTGGTTTAGCTCCTGCCTTAGCCAGGGAAAGGAGGAGAAGGGGATTTGTTTCCCCCCAGGGAGCTTTCGGTGTGGTCGGAGCGATCCCGGGGCTGGGAGCAGGGCTCGCTCGGGGGGGGAAGAGCGAGAAGGAGGAGGAATATCTGGGTTCTGGGCAGGACTTGAGTGGCAAATCCGTGGCAAATCCGTGGCAAATGGGTGGCCAACGCGCGTGTGCCGTTGTCAGGGGAGCGGCCGTACTGCTGTGACCAGTGCGGGAAGCAGTTCACGCAGCTGAACGCGCTGCAGCGGCACCACCGCATCCACACCGGCGAGAAGCCCTTCATGTGCAACGCCTGCGGCAGGACCTTCACCGACAAATCCACGCTCCGCAGGCACACCTCGGTACGATCCCGCAGTCCCGGACGCTGGAGAATTCCGCGGGTCGTGTGTTGGAGCCGTAATCCGCGGCTGGAGGGGTCAGGGCTGGAGGGAGCTTCCAGCCCAAGCTGATGGAAGTTTGGGGTTAGGTGGGACGTTGGCAAGGAATTCTTCCCTGGGAGGGTGGGGAGGCCCTGGCACGATTTTCCCGGAAAACCTGTGGCTGCCGCATCCCTGGGGTATCCGAGGCCAGGTTTGGAGCAAGCTGGGGGGCGGAACTGGATCATCTCCAAGGTCCCTTCCACTCCCAAACCATTCCGTGGCTCTAAAGCAGAGACCTTTCCTAAAGGGGATGCCCTGGGACAGGCTGGACAACTTTTCCCTGCCGTCTGCATCCAAGAGTCTCTTTCCCCGTTATTTCCCTCCAGATCCACGATAAGAACACGCCCTGGAAGTCCTTCCTCGTCATCGTGGAAGGGGCGGCGAAGAGCGACGAGGGGCACAAAACGGAGCTTCCCGACGAGGAGTACGAGGTGTCCCCGAAAATCCCGGAGAAGCTGCTCTCCTTCCCAGAGAACAGCCCCTACCAGAGCCTGGCAGCCGTGCCGGGAAGCGGGAATTCCAGCACGGACTGCAAGGCCTCGGGAGCACAGGAGTCCCTGCTGGGGGAGCTCGCCGTGCTCCAGGCGCAGACGGACTCCGGGCAGCCCCAGCTCCACGCCCTGGTGAACATGGAATAACTCGGGATCGCCTCCTGCTCCTTGGGCTGCACGCCTTGGACAGCCCTGGGCCTGAGGGAAGCTGGGAAAGAGGGGATTTCCAGCTTTCCTCTGGGAATTCCTTCCCCGGCTCCATCTCCTGGTGCTCAGGCAGGGTGGCACCGTGCCAGGGAATTTCTGGGAGTCGATTCCCTGGGGATTCAGGGGGTGGCTCAGGTACCTCGGCGGTGCAGGTTTGTTTTCCAGGGAATTCAATGCCACAAGGACAATCAGGAGAACCGACGCTTCTCCCTGACATTCGCTGCGTTTTCCCCAGTGGAATTTCATCCGGGAAAGGTCTGGCTGAATTTGCTTTTCAGGAATTGTTGGTTTCTCTCTGCTTTTGCCAAAGATCCCGGCTCACTCCTTGGGAATGGGAGTGGGAGCAGCCTGGGAGTTTCATCCCAGGAGTTTGGGAGTCTCTGAGCAGCAAAAGGGGCAGGTGGGAGCCGAGGGCTGCTTCCTCGGTGTCGCAATTCCATGGAAACTGGAGCAGTCCGGCACTTGGAATTCTGTCAGTTCTCATGGAATTGGGTGCTTAAGAGACCAAAACGCCTCCTGGAAAAAAGTCTGGGAAAAGGAGCCACGCTGGAACAGGCTCAGTTCAGAGGCTTTTCCCGCTCCGTTTTCGTGGAATAGGATTTGGGGGATTTTCCCTGGGCAGGGAAGGAGCCTTGGGATGTCATCCAGCTGGGATGGCTCCTGTTTTTTGGGAACAGCAGCTCACTGCTACGGTTTAACGCTTCAAACCTCGGGATCGGCTTCCCGGTGTAAAAACCCGCAGCTTTTCCGATTCCTTCTCCCTGTTTCTTTGCCTGTGGCTGTAGTGTTCCCACAGAAATTCCTCAGCAGAACTTCGGGAAAGGTAAGCACAATCCAGCAATAACAGAGCCCCCCCCAGCTGCGGCACAGAGCCGGTGTCGGGATAAAGGGACGGCGGGGGCCGTTCTCACGGAATTCCGACATGGAAAAAAGGGAATTTTTGTACAAGAGGACGTTTCCAAGAGGTTGTATTTGAGGTTAAATTTGAGATCTTTATTCCCGCCGGAGCTCAGTCATTCCCAGTGGAAAAAAGGGGCTGTGGATACATTCGAAGGCTGGGCCGTTGGATCCGGAGCCGGGGAATGTTTTGTACTCTGGGAATGCTGGGAGGCGAGTTTGGTTTGAACTGTTCCTATTAAAACACGGAATGCGGAGACTCCCCAGCGCCTGGGCGGCGTCAGAGGGGACACCCTGGGACCCTGACAGGCTGGGAGAGGGCACCTGGAGAAGATTCCCTGGAAACCGCGGAAGGGGATTCTTCATCGGGAATGGCAGGGACAGGACAAGAGGGAGGGAGCGGCTTCCCAGGGCCGGAGGGGGAATTCAGGTGGGGATTGGGAAGGAATTCTTCCCTGTGAGAGTTTTCCCAGAGAAGCTGTGGCTGCTCCATCCCTGGAAGTGTCTGGGATAGCAAAGGGTGTCCCTGGAATGGGATGAGCTTTAGGGCCCCTTCCCACCCAAACCATTCCATGATTCCGAACAGGAGTTGAAGGAATCACGAGCCCTCCCCGCCTCTTGGGTTTTCCAGAAAAACCACTTCTCCCTCCTTCCATCCATGGTTTTCACTTTATTCGTGTACGGAGTCACACCAAACATGAGATTCTTGCTAAGGCCATTTCCTTACATGAGTTTTTCCGAGTAGAGAGTGATGGAAAGTGGGGCGGGAATACAGCGGGAGTGGCGGAATTGTCACCTGGAAACCGTCACAATTCACCATGGATACAGCGGAGGACATGCTGGAGCTACTCACACACAACTACCAGGTGCAGGGGATGGAATTCCCAGACATTCCCTCCTGCTCCTCCTGTCCTGCAACACTGACACAGGGAACGGGAACAGAACCTAAAAAAACACTGGGAAAAGCGGAGCCTCCCGAGCTTGTGCTTCCCGTCGTCCCGGCTCCGACGGCAAAGGGAATGAACTCCACGTGCTTCCAGGCCTGGAGCTGGGAGATCCTCCCCGCCGGCATCCCAAGCCCGGGATTTTCCATCCGGCTGGGATGAACACAACGAGCCGTGGGAAAGAAGAGATCGGGAAGGGTGGGGAAACACCAAACCGAAGGGAATTTGGCATGGATGGGGATTTTTGGTTTTCAGAACTTTTAGAGCCCAACGAGCTAAGCCAAGCTCTATCCAAAGGCCAACATTCCAAGCTCACTTTTTCCAGAGGACAGAGGGGCTGGGGCTGCCTGGACCCTCCGGAGCAGCCCTTAACTAACGACTTCCACTCTTCCCAGAGAGTGACAAATTGCACGAGCTCCCGCCACCTCCGACACGTCCCTGGAAAACCAGGCAGCTCAGTCCTCTCTCCTCAAACACATCCATCCATTCCAGCGGGAATTTCTCAGCATTCCCACAGCAACCCGCGCTCCCCTGGCACCTGAATTCCAACCAGGGCTCCCTGCGTGCGGCCGAGGGGTGGGAATCGAGGGATCGTGCCCGGCACACGCGGAGGGAGAGGTACAAAAATAGATCCTTCCTCGGGCGGAGCTACTCGGGAAGCGGAGGGCTGGGATGCACCACGGAATCGAGCGGAAAATCAACCCCAGAAAGGTGGAAACCAACCCGGGCCTGGGGCGGACACCGATCCCGGCGCTCCTGGAATGCCGGTGGCGTGGTGGGGGTGTGCAGGGCGTTCCCAATTCCCAAAGCCTCAGGCGAGCGCCGCTGCCGGAGCCCCAAATCCAAGTGCATCCAACACTCGAGAACAGGAAAACGGGAACACAGCGGGCTGGAAGCGCTTACTGGTACCGTGCTGGCCCCGATGGAATATTTACATGCTGGAATCAACGGAAGAGCGGGAAAACCGGGAGCTGCGAGTGCAGGCACCGGGATGAGTGGGACCAAACCCGAGGAGGAGGAGGAGGAGGAGGAGGAATTCCGCTCCAAGGCCTTCTCCCGCCTCGGATCCGCCCGGAGCGGCACCACGGAGCGGGGGCTAAAGAAACACACGGAGCCGTGGGAGCGGGAAGCGACGAAAGAAAGCGCGGGATCGGGTCGGGAATTCCCGAAAAGTCCTCGGCTGGAGGCGGGAAGG
>VZRN01001882.1:71620-93794 GCA_013397935.1 Dasyornis broadbenti
GGTTGATCCAGGAGCTGGAGGGGAGCAGAAACTGGGAATGGGGGTGTGAAGGGGCAGGAGATGGGAAGGGCGATCCGGGAGCCAGGGGAGGCGGGGGGAGATGCAGGAGATTGGAAGAGGGGAGCAGGACACGGGAAGGGGGATGCAGGATCCGGGAAGGGCGGGATGCGGGAGCCGCTCACCCGAAGAGCCCCCGCAGGAAGGAGTGCGAGCCCTTGACCCGCTTCTCGGCCTCCGCCATCAGCTGCACGGCCTCCCGCTCCTTCCCGGCGCTGTCCATCGCTCCCGCTTTTCCTCCTCTTCTTCCTCCTCCTCCGCCGCGGCACCGGGAGCGCGGCGTGCGCGTGCGCGGGGCGGGGCGCGCGCAGGATGCGGGATCCGGGATCCGGCGGGGATGCGCGATCCGGGAGGGATGCGCGGCTCCTCCCGGCGCGTGGAACCCGCGCAGCCGCGGCGCTTTGGTTATTCCCAAAGGTGGGGGGGGGAGGAAATTCCTTCAGGATCTTCCTCAAAAGATGGCAGTGTTGGAATGCGAGGGAATGGGAGCGGGATCCCAGCTCAGTGCTGGCGGTGGGATCTGGGTCACGTCAATCCTTATCCTGAAGGTTATTGATGTCACTCCCCAAAGGTAATTCCAGGGAATTACCTCACCTGTAACGCAGGAGAGCTGAAGCTCCGATTCCCCGGAGGTGGGCTGCACTACCCTGGGAACATCCCACGCTAAGGACAGTCAGGAGAAGGGGCACCCGTGTCCTGTGCCCGCTACCTGAGCGCGTACGGGAGTCGTTCAGCAAAGCCCCTGGAAGGAGAGAGCCCTGTGCGGGGCAAACTGGGATATTCCTGCCTGATCCCTTCCCTGCGCACCCGGGCCGAGGGAATTCCGTAACCCTGAACAACCCGCCGGACTACAACTCCCGGCGTGCCCCGCGGCCGGCGCGCGGCGCTGACGTCACTGCTCCGCGACCGCCGTCTCCATGGCGACGCTGGCGCATCCCGGCGTCGCTCCCATGGGAACGTCCAGCCCGGCGTCCCGGGAACGGCGGGAACTGGGGAAGGAAGACCTCGCGCTCCCCCCGGCTCCGCTGTCCTGGATCCCTCCCTGGAAGGGAATGCCAGCTCTGCAGTGCCGGGAACACGCTGTAATCCCTCGGGAAAGGAAATCCCGGCTCCGGTGTGCCTGGAATTACAGGTGAGTGACCTGGTTTCAGGGCTGGGAGAAACTAAAGCCGGGAACGTTTCCCAAGCCAGAAACTGCCATCCACACACAAGCTCGCTGGAAAAATCGGGAACTGTTCCACCCCGGATCTCACTAATCCCGGAGTTTTTTTCCCTTTTCCAGGCAGGACGACATGGAGCCTTTCTCTCTCTCTGAGCTCGGGCTCCCAACAGGAAACAAAGCTATCCAGGGAATTCTCTGCCCCATGGCTGTGGAGCTCTGCCACCTCCTCCTCGCCCTGGAACGGGAAGATGGGATTTGTCCGGCCTTTCCCAGTTTAGGGGAAAAGGCGGAAAAATTAGCCAAAGCCATGGAGGAACTTGCTGCTGTGGCAAGGAGGTGAGGTGGATGGGAGTCTCCCAGGTGGATTTGGGGGCTGGGAAGAGATGGAGAAGAAGGTGGCAGGGAGCCTGCATCCTCCTGGAGAGGTGGGAATGGGAGTGGGGAATAGACAGGAGCGCTGAGCCCGGTCCTTCCCTTCCAGGCTGACCGAGGATTCCGGCGAGGAAGGGAGCACAGAGACGTGTCCCGTGGTTGAATCCCTGGTCCAGGCTGGGAGGGACGTGGTGCTGGCAGCATTCCAGCTCCAGGAGCAGCCCAGCAGCCCTCGGCACCGGGAGCACCTGGCAGCGGCTGCCAAGAGGATCCTGATGGACACAGCAAAGGTGAGGGAGAAGGGACACGAGCTGGGGGGAGCTCCAGCAGATCCTTGGAGCAAACCACACCTCCTCCCCCCTCCAGGGATGGGACGGGAATTCCTGACCTGAGCGGCTTTTCTGCCTTGTTTCCTGGTCAGATCCTTCAGCTGGAAGAGGCTGCAGAGATGAGGAGGATCACTGCGGCTGCCAGCTGGCTCCTGGAATGCCTGAGCGTGCTGCGGGATGCCCGGGACACGCCGGGGCTGCTGGCTGCATTCCAGGCCTTTTCCGAGGCCGTGCTCCTGCTGAGCCGCCTGGCAGCCGAGCGCCTCCAGGAACTCGGAGATTGTCCTGGGTGGAAGAGCTTGGCCCAGACCCTGCAGCTCCTCCACAAATGTGTCCCGCTGATCCACGGCGCCCTGACGCATTCCAGGGATGGCCGAGCTGACCTCTCCCAAGATTCCATCTTCCAGCTGACGGAGAGGACCATCAGGGAGCTGCTCTCCCTGCTCGTGGAGCCGCAGGACAGGAGTGGGATCTTCTCCCGGGAGATGAGCAGGCTCCTGGCTCTCCTCTCCTACCCGGACCCCCTGCGCCTCTCCGAGGGTGGCTTCAGCTCCCACCTGGAAGTGGTCATTCTCCATGGAATGCTGCTGGCGGAGTCATCCGGGCCAGATCTGCAGCTGGAGCTGGTGGAGCGTTGCTGGGTCCTGCTGCAGCTGAGGACGAGCATCTGCAGCCACATGAGCCGCAGCCAGGGAGAACATGGACTGGAGCAGGAATGTCGCAGCATGAGGGAGGAGCTGGGAAACCTGGACTGGGCAGCGCTCAGGGCCACTCTGTGCCAAATCCTGGATGGATTCTTCGAGGAGAAGGAGCCCCTGAGGCAGCTGGTTGAAGGCGCCCTCAGCCTTGCTGGCTCAGGATGTTTTCCAGCAGGAGCAGGAGGAATTTTAAGGAAGCTCCAGCCCCTCATTGCCGCCTTCTTCGCCCAGGCCCAGCGGATGCTCCGAGCGGCCGATCTGGTCCTGGCCAGGTGCACCAAGGCCCAAACTGCCAGGGAAATCCAGGAAGGGGTGGAGCACCTGCGGAGCCTCCTGGCCAGCCTCCCTTCCCTGCTCATGGAAACGAGCGGGAATACCATGGAGCAGCTCCAGGCCCTGTGCTGTGCCTGGGCCAGAGCCACCAGCAGCCTCCTGCGCTGCTTCGAGGAGACCGTCGGCGTGAGGGAATTCCTGGAGTTATCCATCCTGGAGCTGGCCAAGCACAAGGAATGGTGCGAAGCAGCACTGGGACACCGGGATCCCGAGGGATTCTCCTGGCACACCGCTCGCCTCATGGGCTGGGCACGCTGGATGGTTGGAGCCACCACCCGGCACGTGGACGGGGCCACGGATCCCATCTTCAGGAATGGTTTGCTGGTGTGGGTGGAGCAATTGGCCAACTCCATCCTGGAGCTGGGAGCAGTCACCGCCCTCCTTCCAGGACAGTTTTCCCGCCTCCAAAGCCAGGATGCCTTTTCCCGGGCAGCAAGCTGCCTGATGGAGTCTGCTCTCCGTGTCCAAGCCGGGCTGGATGGGTCCAACCACCCTGAGATCCTCAGCCCGCTCCGGGAGCGAGTGCGGAGCCCCGAGGTGCAAAAGGGGCTGGAGCTCAGCCCATCCCACGCTGGGATACCAACCGGGAGGGATGAGGCAGCGTTCCAAGGAGACATCCCAAGTCATCCGTCTTCACCAGCACAGAACGTACGCCTGGATCCATGGGAAGGGGACACAGAGCCTGTCATCACAGCTCTCCTGGAAGCATCCCGAGCCGGTGACACGGGCACTGTCCATGCTGCTTGCTCCACGCTGCTGGAGCTCTGCCACGGCTGCGTGCAGGCAGCGCGGGAAGCGCTGCCCGTGGCTGAGCCCCCGCAGCTGCGGGTGCTGGAGCAGCACCGGGATATCGCAGCACTGACCCGACAGATCATCGGCCTGGCCACGCAAACGGCCCCTGGGCAGCTGCACGCTCCAGGCAGGCTTCTCCAAACAGCGCTCAGGCTCTCGGGAAGGATCCGGGACACTCGGGAGTGCCTGGCAGCCGTGGCAGGCTCTTGGAGTGCTCTGGCCCAGCAAGCGCTTGGGTTTATCCTGTCGGGTGACTTTCCAAGAGGGAAGCAGGCTTTGGATGAGCCCATGCTGGCTGTAGCGGGAGCAGTGCGGCTGGCAGGAGGCATCGCCAGTGCAGCCTGCAGGAAGGAAAATCCCAGTCCCTCTGATGACCCAGAGAGCTTTCTGCAGCTCCGAGCCAAGTTCTCCCGTGCTCGGCTGAGCACCGAAGCCTTCCTGGAGAAGGCAGCATCCTTCGGGGGATCCTGTGGGATGGAAAAGGCCGTCCTGGAGCTGCAGAGTGTCCGGTGGGCCATTGGCATGTGCGTCCTGCTGGATGCCATGGATCAGCTGGTGCGCAGGGATGTCCTGTTCCTGAGGGAGCTCGGCAGTGCCATGAGGAACAAGGTCGGCCCACGGAGCCTCCTGGCTGCCGTGGCCGAGAATTCCCTGAGGCTGCAGGAGGCCGCCCGGCTTTCCTACTTATCCTGCCCTGGAGACTGCGGTGCCAGAGACATCCTGGAGCTCCGGGAGGAGATCCAGGTGCTCATGGAAGCGCTGCTGGATGTCTCCAACACGCTCCTGCTCTCCCCACTGCCTACTGCCAGCTTGGCCATCCGCTTCGAGCTCCTGCGGAGGGACGTGGCCCTCAGGGCCGAGGCCTTGCTGCTCCACCTGGAGAGGGTCAACATGGACCAGCTGCAGCTCATCCAGGATGTGCTTGGAGCAGCCCTGTCCACCCTCTCCCAGGAGGAAAGGGAGAGGAGCAAGGAGGCTTTTGAGGAGAAGGCAAATCGGCTCATGGCTGATGTCCGGTGGGTCAGGAACACCGTCCGGGATGCTCCGGAGGCCGGTGCTCGCCTTCCATCCCAGCCCGACCTGCTCTCCGTGGCTGAGCACCTCCTGCTGCTCACAGCTCATGTGGTGGGAAGCGCCCGCCGGCGCTGCCAGGGACACCGGGACACTGGGAATCCCCTCCTGGACAGCGCGGTGTGGTACTGGTCGGCCAAGGCACACTACCTCGTGACACAGCTCCGGGTTATCCATGGCAAGGACAGGGACGTCCTGCGGCGCCTCACGGAATGCCTGCAGCGGGAATGCTTGCCGGGACCACCCAACGGCCCAGCCGGGCTCTCCCCAGCCCCAGAGCCCACCGAGGCAGCGGGAATTGATCCACGCGGGAGCGGAGGGGCGAGCGGCGCCGTGCGGGAAGCAGCTGAGCTGGTACAGGAGCTCTTTTCCCTGGCAGGGGTTGGTCAGGGCTGTCGGTCACTCCCGGCGCTCCCAGCATGGAGCAGCAATGTGAGGGATGCTGGCAGGGCCTCTGGAGGTCAGCAGGCTGACCCTGGGCCGCTCGGGCAGCTCAGGTTGCTGGCAGCCCTGGATCCCTGGATATCCGATCAGCCAGGCACTCCTGCGTCGTTTCGGATGGGGGGAGCTGTCCCACTCTCCCTCACCTCCACACATTCCCTCTGGGAATACCAGCAACTCCACTCCCACGCGGGTCAGGAGCTGGGAAAGGCTTTGGCACAGGCCCAGACCCCTCAGCGAGTTGGTTTCGAGCTCTAATTGTGCTCAGAACTAACTGCACGCTGTCAGCTTGCAGACACCCTGTTCCGGTTCGGAGATGGCTCCAGGGGCTTTGGATTCAGGGAGAAGGGCTGCTGGGAAGGTGGAGGGGACTCAGCAGCGGGTGGGCAGCTCTCTCACCAGCTTTACTCACCCAAATCTGCTCCAGAAACACCCAGGTGGAGGAGACCGCTCGGCATCGGTGTGTCCACGCATTCCACGCTCGGAATCCGCTCCGTTATTTTCTCGGCAGCACCGGGATGGCCCTCCCAGCGTGTCCCCTGCAAAGCAGGAGAGGGGAGGCTGTGACACGCAGCGGGGTGGCCCCAGCAAGGTGTCCCAGGTCACCCAGGCCATGGCCACCAGGCTGCTGCACATGGCTCAGTTCCTGCGGAAGAAGGGCCCCATTGCGGTAGGCAGCGTTTCACCCCTCCGGTTTTCCCTCGGGATCATGGCAGCTCCATCCCAAATCCCTGTGCTGCCCAGCTCTCGGGAGAGTGGCACCAGCTCTGTTTCTGCAAAATACTCCGAATTCCTTCCTCCTGCTTGCCCGTGAGCTTGGCATCCTTCCTCAGGATGTGTCTGAGCCTCCTGGACCCTCCCCGTCCTGCAGGAAAAGCGTTTTTTTTCTCCTTCTCTCCCCAATGCTGCTGATTTCTCTCCCGTTCCAGAGCAAGGAGCAGCTTGTTGCCTGTGCCAGGCAGATCGCTTCCGACGGGCAGGTGGTCGTTAAGTTTGGGAACATCCTTGCCAAGCACTGCCGGGATCAGAGGTGCTCCACGGAGCTGCTCCGCGCTGCCGAGCACACCCAGTCCGTCAGCAGCCAGCTCGGCATCGTGGCCAGGTGAGCTGCCAGGAGCCGGGGTCGCCTCTCCCAAGGCCATCCAAGAGGGATCCCTGCTCCAAGGGATGGGGGTGGTGGTCACCAGAGGTCCTCGAGGGAGGCGGGTGTTGTCCAAGGGCTGAGGAACAATGTAGAGAACAATCCCTCCCCTCCGTGGGTTTCCCTGCTCCGACGGCGCAAGGGTTCGGAATAACAATGCCGTCAGGATGTCCAACATCCTTCCAGTCAAACCCTTTGCAATGTCTTCGAAGGGTGAAAGCAGTGACTGGGGAGAGCAAGGCCTCCTCGGAGCTGCTGGTGAGCAACGTGCAGAACCTGCTGCGAGCCGTGCAGCACGTCCTGAGGGCGGCCGAGGCGGCGTGCGTCAAGGTGAGTCAATCGCGGAATCGATCCCGGAATTATCTGGGTGGGAAGGGTTGCTCCAAGCCCCATCCAGCCTGGCTTGGAACACTGCCAGGGGATGGGGCAGCCACAGCTTCTCTGCGCCAGGACCTCCCCACCCTCACAGGGAAGAGTTTCTCCCTGACAGTGAAGGCTGGTGGCATCAATTCCACGCTGTGGGAGTTCCTCATCCAGGTCTCTCTATGGGAGCTGGGATCTGGCTGGTGTGGGACTCCAGCTGGAGCAAATATTCCTCCTGGAACGTTTTGACTTGGTGCCTTTTGTCTTGTTTCCAAAGCCCATCGCGCCATCACCCCAGGCATTGACTCTGTCCTTAAAGTCCCCTTTACCCAGTCCACTTCCCATTTAATTTTCGGATCGTAGAGCACCTTTATTTGGAACTAGTCCGTGCTATCCTCTTTATTCCCAAAAGCCCAATTCCCAAGTTTCCCCATGCAGCTGCCATCAATGGCCACCTGATCCAACTGTGAAGTCTGTGAGAGCAGCCCTTTCCTGAAAAAAACTGGAAAGCAAGTGCAAACACCACCAGCCTCTCCCTGTGACAGCGTTTCCACCTGAATCCCATCCTCCCCTATAATCCTACTGCCTTTCCTGGGATCAGCATCTCTTTTAGAAGGAAAGACAGGTTCTTCAGAATCCCGCAGTCATCCCCAGAGGTGACAAAGCTCCCTCCATTTAAATGCCTAATTCAGTTTAACGCTTCCTCTAGCTGTCCGTTTTTCACTGTGCTGACGCCAGCCTGGATTCATTAATTAATTTTAACTACCTAAATTCCAAAGTCCTTTATGACCTGGAAATTTCCCTTTGGCAATCTCACTGCTTATCACCAAACTGCCCTCCTTTTCTCTCCCTCTGAGAAGCTCCGGAAGCATTTTGAAGCGTAAAGAGGTGGTGATGCCGTGTGGATCACGCACGCATCGGCACATCCCAACTTTTCCATCGCTTGGGATGCACAGGGATGTATTAAAGCAATTCTTTTGTCCAATAGGGTTTGGGACAACCCTCAGCTGACCCTGAGGAAGAAGAGGTTGCAGCTTTCTGTCAGCAGTGGAGGAAAAACCTGACACAGCACAGAGCCAAGGAGGCTTTAAATTCCGACCGGGATGAATTAGGGCTCCGAAAGACTCGGGGGGCAAAGGCTGAGCCCACCCTGATGTCTCTGATGCAAGAACAACCCCCTCGGAGCAGGAATATCCCAAAGCATCCCAATCCCAGGAAAGGACACACAGTTATGGACAGACACCTGTAAATCCACAGAGGGGCTCCTCGTCCCAATGGCGCCGGAAGCAGAGGAATATTTTGCAGTGTGAAGGATTCGTGTTGGAGTTTTTCATCACGGCAGGAAAATCTTGGAACAGGCTCCGTGGGGAGGCCAGGAACCTTCCGGTGAGTGTTTTACCCCCGGGGCAGCGAACACCAGGTGGAGAGATGGGATGGATGGGGCTTGGAGCATCCTGATCCAGGGGGGGTGTCCCTGCCCATGGCAGGGGCTGGAACGGGATGAGTTTAAGGTCCCTTCCCACCCAAACCATTCCAGGATTGTACGATCCAGAGATGCTCAGGCTTTCTGCAGGCTTTCAACTTTTCCACTTCCACGATCCAAGGACACAGCAGGGGGGAGCATTGTGTCTCACCTGCTGCCCCCAATCCTGCAGATTTCTTCCCAAAATCCCACTCAGCCCCAGGATTCTCTCCTAGCCACAGTAAAACGTTCAATGCCCATCATCACCCACCTCAGAGCTTCCAGAGTATCCCAGACCGGTGCCACTGGCTGCTCCTGTATCCTGGGCTCTCCACATCCATCCTTCCCAGCCTCAGGGTTGCGAGTTGTCCCATGGAAACGCTGCTCCGTGCTGGAGTTCTGCAGGGAAGGTGGAAACGAGCCTTCCTTGTGGAACACACAACCCAAGAGCACAGCAGATCCCAGCGGGCTCCACGGTGGCTGCAGCCCATTCCAGCCCACCCTGGCGTCCCCACCCGCCTCCCCACCACCTTCCCCGTACCGGCAATTCCATGACTTGCATGGTGGCGAGGAATCTTCTCCGTATCCCGAGGGGAAGCAGCACCGGGAACACCGGAGACTCTGGGAAGCAATCTGCAACGGATAAAGCAGGGAGAAGGGGTGGACAGAGGAGCCAAGCAGCTGGAATGAAGGAAGGAGGGAATTACACATGGAGACAACGGGCTGTGAGGACCCAGAGGCCTTTGTATCCATGTCCTACTTCCACATGGTTTTTCCCTGCTGGCTTGGTTTTTAGAGGAAAACCTTCACCAGTAGCACCAGTGAGTAGATGAAGAAACAATGGACTGGTAATAATAAAGGGCTACTGGATGACTCCACAGTAACAACCTAGCTCCATGTCTGTTACCTACTTCTGCTCCTCCAAAAAAATCATAAAAGTAATGGAATTCACGCTCTGGGAAATCAGGAAGGCAAACTGAAACCACAACTGCCTTTGGAGATGCCTCCTCTGCCGTGCAGGAATCACCAGCTCCCCTTGGCTCATCCATGCAAGGCAAAAACTCAGGATTTGGGATAAACACTCTGCTGTCCCAGTGGAAGCGTCACCTGGCCAACAAACGAGAGGAAAAGGTCCATGGCCATCACTGGGCCGAGGGACAAACCAAGAGGAAAAGCCCACCAAGGAAGAGACTTAAGGCAGAGAAACATTCCAGAGGGGCGGGAAGCAGATGGCTGATTGAGCAGCCGGCAGGTTTTTATTGGAATGGCAGCTGGCCATTTTATTGGAATGACTCCATTTCCCGTGGAGGAAGAGCAGCCCCAAAGGCAGGGCGAGAGGTCTGGAGGACAGTTGTGCTCTCCCATGCAAAACCTTGGGAATTCAAGGAGTGCGGGATGTTGCACGGTGGGAAATGGCGACTCTCTCCAAGAGACCTCGGGAGCAGGGACAGGGTTTCGTTCAAAAGCCACAAAGCATCCCAAAAAAGCCCAGCTGTGGTCCCCCTCACCCCGGCTGCCACCGTACGCACACGGAGTCGTCACCAGGAATTAACTGTACCCTTTTTAATTGTTTTGTTAAAAATGTCGTCGAGACACCATGAATACAAGTACTGCAGTTACAGCCATACAAAAAAAGCAATACAAATTAAGCAGCTGAATACAAAAATACGTTGAAATACATGAACACCACAATGGAACTCGGAGCACTAAATCCCAATCGTGTAGGCGTGGAAAAAAATTAAATAAAAACCCTTTTTTTTTTTTTCCGTATTAGACAACGTAGTTTTCTCCACTTTGAACAGTTACTTTTGCTAGTTATGTACTTCACAATTTCTTCTATGTACAGCATAGAATAAAATACTTTTAAAAGATATGACATTTTTCATCCTCAATATGTGATATAGTCTCTTTTACACTAATATCGACTGCAGGAATAAAAACTGTCCGTGTCTTACATCAACTCATCGGAAAAGGAGGAGCGACGCTTTCCTTGTGGATTCGTTTCCGTGGGGTTTTCCATCAGTTCAGGGGTTTGGCAGTCCTGGAACGGCATCTCTCCCGGGAATTCATGTACATAATATTGCTTGGATCTATACAAATGTGGCAATCGGATCTAAGTGGTGGTTGGGAAAGAGGCAGCTCACACATATACAGCTCTGGGGATTTTCCATGACTTATTTACAATGAAAGTGCTTTTCTCAGCTCTAACACGATCCAGGGGGATGGGTTTCCTTTCTACAGGTCAATTATTAGTCTCCCTGAAATTGGAAAAAAAAAAAGGATTCTCTAGAAAATACCACAGCTTTGCAAACACTCGAGCGTACTGGAGAACTGCGTGTGGTTCGGAGATTAGCAGCTGAAAAGTGGTGGGAATTATAATTTAAAAATAAATAAAGCCAAAAGAGGTAACCCAGGTACAAAACAGCAGAGAACTGCAATATCCACAACGGTAAAAAGACTCCAAAGCCATCTGCTAACAAAACGGGGAAGCGGTTGGATCGAAAGTCTTGAAAACATCTTTTAGGGATTTATCATCCGACTCCCCGTTGGGATCGCTCTCCGGGGTCTGCGTTACCTGTCCGGGCTGCCTCACCTGCCTGGGGTCGCTGTACTGCGGCCGGATTAATCCCGACAGAGCCTGGATCGGGAGATTATGGACGGCAGGAGCGGCGCTGGAGTGTTTAGCCTGAGATTTACTGGTGCTGTTCGCTTTGTCTGAAGCAGCTTCTGCTGATCCTTCCGTGGGTTTTTCCGTGGTGGAGGCGGCCTTCTGCTGGGACGCGTCTTCCGCGAGGCTGGGCTCGTTTTTACTGGAATTTTTCAAAATGCTTTTCTTCTGGTTCTCGCCGTTCTCTCCCGAAGTGGCCGGAGCCGTGTCAGAGGATGAGCTGTGATCCCTGGGATCGTACAAGCTGATCCCGCTCAGGATGGAGCCGGGAGCTCCCAGCCTAACGCCGCTGGACGACAATTTGGGCGCGTACGGAGGCAGAGCATCGGGGTCGGATTTCGGAGTTGCGGCTTCCGAGGGCTGGGATGAGCTGGCAGCAGCTCTGGCGAGGCGGGGATCGAACTTGGGAGGGTGGGAATCCTTCCCGACTCCGTGGTGAGCGTCTCCACTCGACAGTCTGTGGAGTCTGGGGTCGACGTTCTTTTGCAAGCGAGGATCCCCCAGTTTGCTGGAGCTACTGGCGTGGGAATCTGTGGATGGATCCAAGTAGCCACCCCGGCCCACGAGGCTGTTCTTGGCCTTGGCAGCGAGCCGGGGATCGGCTGGCATCGCGTTGGGATGCGGATCGTTCTTCAGGCTGCGCAGTTTGTTCAGTCTCTGGTCGGCAATGAGCGGAGGGAGAGGTAAATTGATGGAAGAGACGGGGTCGGGTTTCGGCAGAGGGATCGGGAGCAAGTCCTCGGGGGCCCACACGATGTGCTTGGCAAAGTTGGGTTTCATCAGGGTCACGTCCATCTTGATGTGGCTGAACTGCCGCAGCTGCGAGCGCGGATCCCGTAACGTGACGCCCGGCAGAGGCTCCAAGGGAATGAGGAAAGCTCGCTCCCTCAGCTCTCTCTCCGAGTCCTCCTCATCGTCATCCAGCCCTTTCTGCTTGACTTTCACTCCGGCGTGGGCGTGGTGCAAATCCAGCTTGGCCCCGGCCAGGGAGGAGCCGGGATGGCCGCCCTCGCTGACCTTGTGCATCCGGGGATCGCGGGCCAGCCGGGGATCCAGGGACGCCGACTCTGAAGGTTTCCTGGGATTGGGCCTCGGAGAAGCCCGGAGTCTCGGGTCAGCAGCCTGAGGCCCCACGCCTTTGTCTTTGGCCAGCCTTGGATCCGTAGGCATCCCAAGCATGTGCTGCTCCGTGGAATGTTGCTGCCGATTCCTGAAGTTTTCGCTTTGTTTCTTCAAGGTTTTGAGGATTGATTTAACACTGCTCCCCTCTTCCTCCTCACTACTGGAATACCAGTTGACATTGTCATCTAAAAGTCAAAGAAATTCCACAAAATTTAGATTATTCCGGCAAAGAAACCCCAGGGAATGCAACACATTTACTCCACAATGGGAAACTCTCCTGTAAATTCAAATTGAAGCGATCTGATATTAAATCACTCCCTGTGTTATAAAAGCCACAATCTAGAATCACAAAAATCCATTTAATCAAAGAACTGCCGTAACAGAAAAACCCTGGAGGTAGTGGAGAGAGAATGCAGCAGAGCTTGGGAGTCTCCCCATATCCATCACGATTAATTTGGGAAAATAACCTGCTTCCAAACAATGTTTATCAGTAGTAATGAAAAAAACCACATTTAAAATCTGATCCTTGATAGAAGGAAAAGGTAAAATGGCCCCCTACAGTGGTCTTTAATCCAGGTAAATGACGAATTTGCTGCCTTACTATCACCCAAATGCCAGGGTTTGCAGGAGAGGTTGAGATTCAGGAAGAGAAAAAAAAAAATCAGAATTTTATTTTAAAGGATATCAGAGAGGGAAAAATACTGCTCTAGAGGAAAAGGATCAAGAGGTGAAACTGTAAAAACAGGATCTAGGATGCACTTCCAGTCCTGGCAGCGAGAAAAAAGCTCGCTGGTTCAACAAGCGTTTTTCCAAAGTCATCATCAACCAAAGAACCTTTTAGAAGTACAACCAGATCCAAAAATTATTCACTGGAGCTAGGAGGGACTGAGCCTACACTAAAACCCTAGAACAAGCTGGGAAGAAGAGCTAAAAATGCCGAGCTGCTGCTCGGACATTCCCAGTAACTGAAGGGGGACACGACGTGAGGCACCATCGGCAGATCTGTGGACCGTGGCCACTGAGTACGTTGAGAGTTCCACCCAAATCCTGCTCACCTTCATCTTTGCTCATGGCCCTCTGGCCCTGGCTGCTGGCCGAGTCTCCATCCCGCTGGTGCTTCTGGCTGAGCCTCACGTACAGGGCCTTCTGCATGGCCGGCAGGAAATCCGGGACGTTGATGCCCTGGTTGTGGCCCATGTGGCCACCCATGCAGTCCGACTCGCTCCCGCCCGCGTGCGACTCCGGAGCCATGAGGTGAGCCTGGTGATCCGAAAATTCCCCGTGCCACGCTCCATCTGCAGGACAAAACTCCAGTTAGCGGTTATCCTAGAGAAATGCTTGCAGGCTGTCATTAGGATGGAATTGTGGAATCCTTTGGAAGGGAGCTTAGAGTGCATCCAGTTCCGTGCCACGGGCAGGGACACCCTCCACTAGACCAGGTTGTTCCAAGCTGCATCCGACCTGGCCTGGCACAATTCCAGGGATGGGGCAACCACCGCTTCTCTGGGCAACCTGTGCCTCCCCACCCTCACATTTCTTCCCAATAACCCATCTCAACCTAATGCAAAACACGACTGATACGACACAACCGAACGGCACCAGCTGGAAAAGCCGGGACACTGAAGACATTCCAGAAGTTTCTATCCAAAGCTCATCCAGCAGATGTCCTTACCTCCGGAATTATTGGCTGGCTGGAAGTTATGCACAGCTTGGTGGGAGTAATAGTTGTCGTAGAAGTCGGCCGGGTTCTGCATGGGCTCGTAGTCCCCGGGCATCTGCTGGTACTGCGGCCCCGGGGGACAGTGATTGTCCCTCGGCATGTTCACCATGTGTCCTTGCACTCCGGGGGAATTGTAGGATCCTGCCATGCCGGGTGGCGTGAGGGGTGGCCCACCCTGCTGCCCCTGCATGGCCATTCCAGTCTGGTTCTGCGGGCCCATGTAGCCCGGGGGAACGCCCTGCATGGGGGGGCTCTGTGGCATTCCCGGCCCTTGAGGGCCTCCGCAGGGATGGTGCCCAGGAGATCCGGGGTGCATCGGGGGCCCGTTGTGTCCCTGGGACATGCCGGGACCTGGCCCTGGACTCGAGCCTGGATTGTACATGTGCTGGGAATGTGGGTCATTGCCCTGGAACGGCGGCCTCGGCGGCGACGCGCTGTTGTAGAAGTTCGGTGGCCTGGAGGCAGAAGAGAATCAGGGAATCAACTCTGGGACCTAACAGTTGGCTCTCTCCTCCCCCTCCCACTCTTATTTTGGCCCGACATCGGGTAAAATTCCCAATTCTGTTATTTTCCAACTGCACCCATTCCACATTCCTTAACCTGGCCAGAAACACATCTTTTCCAGTATTTGCTCATCTCCGTCAGTTTTGCCCAAGAAAAAGCTGCCTGCAAAAAGCTTGGAGCAGGGAATGGACTGCTCCACCTGCAGATGGAGATGCCAAACCAAGAGGCAACTTCTGGAAGGTCAGGCCTAAGTTCCTTTCTGTGGAAAGCATGAAATAATGCTGGCATCAAATATCTGGCAGATCCTTAGCCCAGAATCCTGACAGAAACAATGATTAAAGATTAAACGATAAATATCCAAAGGAGTTCCACCCAGAATTGCAACACCTACTTCTTCCCAATTTTGTGTGCCAAATCCACAGTGGGCTTCACGACGATTTCAAAGAGAGATGGGATTTTCTTATAATCTCCTGAAGGATCCTGGTAATTTTCCATGTCGGACTCGGAGAAGGGATATTGCTCCGGGGGGGTTGGCAGGAGTCCGACCCCTGGCGGGGGTTTGGGAAGAGGAACAATGCCCCGCTTCCGGAGTTCCTCCAGTTCCTTCTCATCTTCATTCTGGGGTTCCTCCTCGTTATTCAAAACCTGGAACAAAGCCACGTGGCAAACATTCCATCCGTTTTCCAGTATTCCAATTCAACTTAGTCTCGTGCCTTTTCATTAAATATTATTTCCATATTAAAACAAACAAATTTCCTGTTATCTGCCACAATACTGCTGCATGTTGACATCCAACTCAAAGGAATTCTATTTCAACTCCCATTTTTGGGAGTTGTTTTCCAGGACAGCAAATCCCAGCCAGCAAAATATTCCCCACAAGTGCACCTCCTTCAAACGGGAGTGGACGGAGTTATCCCGAGATTCCTCGTGTTTTCAGCGTGGGACTCACACCCCTTTCCTGGTGAGGCCCCGTGGGCAGTGACTGGAGAGTGAACATCCCAAAAACTTTCCCAGAGCACGCTGAAAAGGCTCCTCCATCCCTTCTTTCCCCATCCCGAGCGCAGCAATGCCGATATTCCCGCTCTCCGGGTGTCTCACCTTATCCAGCAGCTCCTTGGTTTCCGCAGTCAGGGGAGCGTGAGAGAATTTGCATTTATCTCCTTGATAACACTTGGCTCCTGTGTGGTAGAACTTGCAGGGGAATTCATGTGAGGAAGGGATTAAGGATTCCTAACAGTTTGGGGAGGTTACAAAAATCCAGCTGGGAGCTATCCCTCAATCCTTCAGCAGGAATTCGTCTTTGTGTTAGGAATTTTGGAAGCTAATAACCAACTTACCTCTTCCTTCCATTTAAAATCTCCTAAAAAAAAAAAAAATCAATTTCTGTGGCCTTTGGATTTAATTTCCAAATTGTGATTAGAAAGGGAAGGTCTCAATTCCAGAGGAAACCACAGAAATAATGACAAAGAGCAACAGCTTGGGGGTTTAAAGTGTGTGGATAAACGTATCTAAAGCCCCAGGGATCTTATCTTTGGAAATGTTAAAAATCGGTCATTTTACATTTCTTTTTTCCTCTTAAGTGTTTGAGGAAAAGAATAATCTTGTAATAAACCTACACAGTCAGTGCTAAGAGACTCTTAAGAAACAGCCACCCTTAAAAATCATTCCTATCGAAATAAACAGAAACGAAGCAATGGCACTTAAAATTCCAGTTGAATTTTCAAGGGTTTTTAAAGGATATTGTGCAAATAAATGCAGTTCTCTCCTTTGGTGCAGTAACCCTGGATGTAAAACTTGCAGATTTCCTTTTTCTTTTCAATCTCTGCATCATGATCAAATTTACACTGTTCTCCCTATAAATAAATTGGGAAAGAAGAAAAAAAAAAAAAAAGGAAAAGCCATTATCCATCTGAAATTCTGAGTAATTTAATTCCATTGTGGGGAAAAAAAAAAAAACCATCCTCCTCAGCTGAATTTACATTTTTCATCTTTACCACCGCTAAACTGCATTATAAGCAATAAAAACTGTGACTGGGGTTGGGTCTGGACACAGAGAAACTCCCTGGATTGGAATGCAGAGGAATTCAAGGAGCGGTGACAGAAAACAAGCTGCTCTTACGATCCCTGTCCTCTGCCCCACCTGGCAATTTGCACCAAAAAGGCTTTTCAGTAGTATTTTGCTGAATTACCTTCCGCACGTTCAGTTATCCGTTAGGATTATTTTGCTGCGTAGAGGGGCTGGGCATTTTTTTAGGATTTATTTTCCCGAGGAAAGACACCAAGGGCTCTCTCGGTCCCTTTTAAAACTGAAGGTGGCAGCAAACGTTCATCTGAGCCAAAGGTATTTCAAGGCGGCAAGAAACACGACATTTCCGATCTTTTTCACTTTTATTTCCACCATTTGGGAAAGAAACAGAAAATTCCACCTCTAAGTCCCAAGGAACCGAATAAAAGTGAGAAGCATTCCGTGATTAAATCGTGTTTTCCAAGAAATGCCATTTTTGAGAGAGGATTTCGTTTAGCACCACAAAGAAATTCCTTCAGAGTTTCAAAATCAGAAGGAAATAATTTGATCTATTCAGGAATCGCTGCCTATTGAGGGATTTCAGACTTGGGAGATTTGATGTCACTGATCCATTATCCTTCTCAGGGAAAGTTTAGGATGTTTTTATTGACTATATTCATAAGAATATAAAATTTTCACAGAATTTAATTCAAAACGCGCAACAGAAAGGGACGTTCTTCCACGAAGAATTCCATCTGTAAATCCTCAGCACATCAGAAATCGAAACGCTGAGTTTCAACACCCGAGTTTGCTTTAAATCAGCTTAAAATTAATTTTTAAAAGGGATTAAATTTACCTTAATGCACCTCCCTTCGAGGAAATATTTACAGATCTGTTTGCCCTTGTGCTCCACGGTGTGCTGGTTGATGAACTCCTGGCTCATGTTAACCCATTTCTTCACTGGTTTGCCATCCTGGGGGTAGGAAAAAAAAAAAAAAATTAAAAAAATCCACGTTTTATCAGCTCCTGTTTGGAGCACTGGTGATCCAGACATTTGGAAAAGGACTGGAATTGCAGGTACCTCGTGGAAGCCATCGGATCCTTTACTGCCGCCTCTGCCCCTGCCGCGATCTTTGCGCTTCAATTTCTTTTGCATTCCACGCCCTCTTCCAATGTTGTAGCTGTTCCCTCGTTGGGAAATGCCTGGAAAACAGGGATGGCCTCTTTAAAGGATGACAGAAATTGAGGGAAAATGGTTCTCTCACGGCATCAAGGCGAGACAAATGGAAGAAATCAAATCCCTCCCTCTCTGCTGTTAGGAATGTTATTCCTAACCAGTTCAAGTATTCCAGGAAAGCCATCCCTGGCAGCTTCCCTCATCCCGAAACACCACCAAAACTTCCCTTACCTTTCTGGATCCCTTTCATCCCCTGTTTCTTCACTGGTTCCTTCGGGAATGGAGGTCCCAAATCCCCACTGGAAGTCTCTTTAGCTTGTCTGTACTGTTTCAGCTGGTCAGCAAAATCCTCATCCTTTTCCTCCTCGTTGTAATTCCCGAAGTTTTCATCGCTGTAATGACTGTAGTCGTCATATTCCTTACTCTTGACATTTTTTTTATGCTGCATTTTCTGGGAACTCATGTAATTCCCTGACACGTGACCATGCTGTAAGGAAAGGGACTGCGTTAGGAAGCAACTCCCTATTCCCAAACCCCGTCCCTCCAAACCGCTCCAAAAATCCATTGTGGGGGCTGTTTCGCTGGCAGGCTTGCCCAAACAAGCAGCAGTAACACACAGAAAGTCGCTTAAGCGGTAAAAATTATTAGTTTTGCTTTACAGACTCAGAAAAGCCAGGAAAACTGAGCTCCCAAGGAGCAGAACCAACTGTAGATACTGAGAAGTGACTTTTCAGGAGCTGTTTCCTCCTAGTCAGGTCTAAACCCAGGGCAGGCAATAATAAAGATTCCTTAATAACAGTGATTCCTTAATTCCTACTGCGTGACGGAGCACAAACTGGGATCAGGTTTATTTTCTGCCACAGACCCTGCTTTACATCTGGGAGTCTCCTCAGGGAGATGAGACCTAGATGTTCTTCCAGAAATCCGGGAGAACGGGCACTGGGATGGAGCCAAACTTCCAAAGCCACGTTGTTTCTGTTTCTGGAAGTTCACCTCACTAAAGGCCTGAGGAGCGAGTTCCAAACTTCCTACCTGACTGAAGGAGGAATCATAATCCCTGTAGGAAGAGCTGCTGCTTTTTTTGTGGGGCCTTTCCGTGCGCTCCATGTCGGAGTCGTGGCTGTAGTCGGAACTGTCATCGCTGGAAGGGGAATTATGCTGGAAAAAAAGAACAAAATAGTTGGGAATTTCGAGGGAATCATCTCCTTTCCATAAAAATAACTAGCACAAAATTGACAAATTTACATTGTGCCTCTTATCCTAAACACTCTCACATCCCTCTGGTTCAGCTTCCATGAGCTGGGCTTAACTTTGAAGATTTAAGATCAGTTTACATCTTAATGGTAACAAAACCACTTTAATTCCTTCTCCAATTCCTTGGATTCTTGTGCTGGACATCCATAAATCAAATCAGCACCTCCAAAATGTCGGGGTGTTTTTTTTTTTCTCCTAACCTTATGCTTGTCCCGTCTTCTCCTTTTGGATTTTTTCTTTTCCTTCTCTTTTTTGCGTTTTTTCCGGGATTTCCGGTGGCCCTTCTCATTTTTCTGCTTGTCCTCCCCCTTTGAGCCGTGTTCTTTCACATCCTCATAGGCTGCATCATCTATTTCCCCATCTTCCAGCTCTCCATCTTCCCTGGAGGAGGAAAACCAGGAAGACAATAAAACTCGATGTTATTATCCAGCTGCCCTGTCGCTGGGGAAAAAAAAAGCGGTTAAGAAGTCCAAAGCAACCCCAAGCTGTGATTTTTGGGATAAATGGATATGCCAGGGAGAAGACACGACTGCTGGTTGTCCTGGGATCTCCTGGAATTACATTCATAAAGTACCACCGGAATATTAACGCTCCTGAAACACCTGCAGCCATCCCAAAAATCCAATTATGTCCTGACAGTATCAGCTAAACTCACTCCCTCAAGGATCAATTGAAATATCCTCTTCCATCAAACACCTACTGAAAATCCTCCTTGGGAACCAAGTTGTTCCCATTTCCCAGTTCCTTTGGGAATTACACCCATGGATTTCCACTTTCTGGGATGCGTCCAGCACTGGAATAACTTTCCAGGTAAGCCAATCTCAGTAATACAATCCTTCGGATTGCGTGGCAGAGGGGAGATTGCAAAAGTCCTCCGGTCCCTCAATTCTTTCCACAACATCCAAGCGTAAGAATGTAAATGCGGGGGGGGGGATAAAAAAAAAACAGAAAACGAAGGAAAAAACCCCACAACTGGGTAAATACGGATTGGAAAGATAATGGTCAAAAATGCACAACTTGTTGGAAAAGAAGTTCTTTTTCAAGGAAGTGCCATGGCAGGAATTCTGGTTTCGAAGCTTTTATTCCCATTTAAATCCCAAAGCGGAGCTGCGCGCCATGGAGAGCAGAACCTCCCCCTTTCACGACCTCCCTCCCTCTTCCACAATCTCCGGACACTTGGAGCTCGATGGACATGGTGAAAACAATCCCAGAAAACATTCCCACTGCCTGCGTGGATTCCTAGAGCATCTCCCAGACGGATCACAAGAGGCACAGAAGCCAAACCATCTCCCAGGGAAAAGCAGCCTGGGCGGTTCCGCAAGTATTTGGGACGGGAGACTCAAAAACCCCAAATTCTGGGATTTTCATTTCATTTCATTTCTAACCTTCAAACCTGGATTTTAACTCCCCTTCCTTGACCTTATTTCAGGTCATTCTTAAAAATAGAATTCCTTACGCCCAAAGCAGATTTACTCCAGAAGCTCCTTAAGTCCAAGATGCAAAGCCAGGATGCGTTTTCTGAAATGTTCTGGGAACCTTTACCCTCAAATAATTATTTAAGGCTTTAAATTTTGGGGTTGACTCACGGCTGAGGAAAGGTCTGATTTAAAAACAATTTCATTTTAGGTTGAAATTCCCTGTCTAAGATAACACTTTGAAGAGCTAAATTCCCCAAATTTTGATGCTAAGGTGCTGCTAAAGAAATTCGGACTTAATAAGGAAAATAGCTCCAAATAACAGCGCATTTTCACTGGGAAAATCAAATAAAACCAGAGGGGCTGTTGGGAGGAATGAAAAAGTGAAAGTAAATTAATTCCAAGTTATTGTCTGGGAAATCTGGCACCGATTTGTGTGTCAATAAATTTGCTTCCAACTTTTTCCTTCCCCTGCCATGGATTTACCCACACGGAACCAAGAAATCCTCACTAAAACCTTGCAGGAAAAACCTTTCCAGTACCCCTGTGTGGGAAGGCTCAGGCCCTTCATCACCGAGACAATGTCAACAACAGGAATTAACTAAAAATAATTAAAGAATTCAAAACATTCCTGACTTGAGAAAACTGCATTGGAACAACCTTCCAACTTGGAATACTCCAAGTGTGAACAGCGAGGACTTTTTGCTGTTTTCTCCTGTTCAAAAACTCCAATAAAATCCAAGACTTTGGATAAACCAGGATTAAAACAATATGCAGTGTTGGATTATTTTAAGTGTGGCCAGGCAGGGATTTTTTGTTCTTTTCTACCAAGTAATTTCTTCATAATTCAACAGGTCAGCTCGTATCGAACTATTAACAGAATTCCTGCTGCACAAATTGATTGGGAATCGCGAGGTTCCCAGCACGGGTGTTGCCTGCAGCGAACTGGTTCTACTGCTCCTACATTTGCACACCTGGTGTAACACAAAAACCTCGAGCTGGGCCTTTTTTTGAAGTGAATTCACTTCCTTTACACAGCGAAAGTTTTTTATAAAACATAAATTGCGTTCTACCAGGTCGGGTTTATTGTTGCTTTCACCTCATAAAACTAAAACATTATAAAGCAACACTTGTAAATTACAGTTAATTAGGCTGTTAGGTGGCACTTACTGGCTCTCTTTCACAATTACCAGTGTCACAACTGGTTGTACTGGTGGGAGCAGCTGGTGAGAGCATGGGAACTCCAAGCTGGAAAAACTCTGCTCCCAGCACAACCTGGACTCACTCGGGCTTGTCCTCAAGGACTGGAAAACCCCAGATATTTTCAATCCCTGAAACAGTGAAAAGCCACAGCCTGACTCCAGGAACTCCACAGCACAGCTCCAGAGATCCCAGTGGATTCCTGGTGCGCACTCTGGTTGGGAAACTGAGCATGACACAACTTCCAGCCTTTCCCAAGGACAAGCAGGAAGGGGAAAACAAGACCCAGGAGCTCTGGGCTCTGCCTTGAACTTGCACTAAACCCCAGGCCCGTTTTAGGGATCACTTCCTAAGGACAACCAGGAAGTGGAAAACCAGCACCAGCAGCTCTGGGCTCTGCCCTGACCCTTGCACTAAATCCCAGGAGCATTTCCCAAGGACAAGCAGAAAGAGGAAAACAAGCACCAGCAGCTCTGGGCTCTGCCCTGACCCTTGCACTAAATCCCAGGAGCATTTTGGGAGCGCTCCCCAGTTTATAACATGGAACTTGGGACTCTTTCTCCAGCAAGGAAACAGTTGCATTTATCCACAATTTTTTTTTTTTTTTTGGTCTGTTTCTTTGTTTTTTGTCCCAGTGTTTTCCTGTCCTCTGAAGTACCACAAAGGGTTGTGGAGCTGTGTGGGGGGAGGCCAAGCTGTGGGAATCCCAAAACCCCAGCGTTTTTAACTCCTGCAGCTGTGTCAGGAATGCTCGGAGTAGATGTAGGCTCAAGGACTGGTAACTGCCACCCTGGCACAGTATTTTTGGAACTAGTTAGGAAGGCCAGGGCTGCCTGGAGAAAGGATTTGAATTTCCAGCAGCTGCAGGAGAGAAAGGGAGGGAGGGAG
>VZRN01001882.1:102988-120940 GCA_013397935.1 Dasyornis broadbenti
GGGATCCCCCGACGGCCCCCCCGCTCCGGTTGGGCCGGGAAACCCTTCCCCAGCCCTGCGCCCCCTCCCCACCTCGGCACCCCGTTCCCCAGCCCCAAAAACCCTCCCCAGACCCTGCACCCCCTCCCCAGCCTGGTGCCCCCCAGGCAGAGGTGCTGGGTCTGGCTGCAGCTGCCGCCGAGCAGCCCCAGACACGGAGGCAGCAGAATTCCCCCCAAATGGAGAAGGGGCAGCAGGGAAGGGCCAGGCCACGGCTGGGGGGCTCCGGCCCTCCCGGGACCCTGCTCAGGCTCCTGTTTCCACGGAGCTGCAGCAGGACCGATGGTTCCTCAGTGCGTGGATGGGATGGATGGAAACTCGCCAGGGAGAAGGGAATGTGGGAGCACCCGCTGTTCCCACTGGGGCTCCGGTTGCTGTTTTCCACGGGGATTCCTTGCGGTGGGATATTCCCCGCCAGGCTGTACAGCTGGAGCCCTGATCATCCAGGGGACTGCCCGTCCCAAAAACCTCAACACACGATGGAAAAGGGGGAAAACGCCAGGCCCTGCAAGGCCGGCTGCCCCCATCAGCACCATCCACCCCACCCTGCTCTCCTCCTTCTGGAAAAGATGAATAATTACAGAAAAATAATTCCAGCATTAATTCCAAACCCCTGGGACTTCAGCCCAGGAAAGAGCTCCTGGGAAGGGCCATCCTCCGCCAGGGAAAGCGTGCAGGAGATAACAAATAAAAGAGACGACTGTTTATTAAAATATTCCCTCCGTGTCCTTGCCCTGGTGCCACTCACACCGTTCCCAGCGGCATTTCCGAGTCCTCCCCGCGGCTCTGGGCACGCGGCCGCTCCGACGCCGGCAAAGTGCCGGCCTGGCTCCAGCGGCTCCCTGGCTCCGAGCCCTCGCAGGGCAGCAGTGGCACGTAGGGCTCCTCCACGGGGCCACCGAGCTGCTCCTCCACGACGTACCTGGTGGCCCACGGCTCGCTGGGATGCACATCCACGGCCACCAGCGCCGCCTCCGCGCCGGGGGAGCCGGGCTCCGACGCCTCCCCGGCGTCCAAATCCGAGTCCGCTTGCGGGAAGCCCGAATCCTGCGTGGAGTCCGGGCTCTGCTCGGGAAGGCCGGTGTTGATGTAGATGACGTCCCCGGATGCCTTGGAGCTGGGCAGGTTTTCCAGCAGCTTCTCCAGCTGGACCTTGAGCTGGGAGAAGGTGGGGCGGGTGGCAGGGTCAGCTCTCCAGCACTCAGACATTATTTCGTACCTGGAAATCAGGAGAGGAGCGGGGTTAGCACAGGGGATCCCAGAATCCCAGAACGGCTTGCTTTGGAAGAGACCTTAAAGCTCATCCAGTGCCACCCCTGCCATGGGCAGGGACACCTTCCCTATCCCACACTGCTCCAAGCTGCCCTTGAACGCTTCCAGGGATGGGGCAGCCACAGCTTCCCCAGGCAGCCTGCGCTTCTCTGGATTAGGGGAGGGGATAGAGGCTAATTCCCAGCTTCCCTCCAAGCTGGGCAAGCCTCGAGGTTTCCATTAAATCACAGTGAAACCAACTCCCTCTGCTCAGGCTGTTTCCCACGGGCAGGGATTTGTCAGCCCGAGCTGCTGCTAGAAGTGTTCCCGAAGGAAGCAGTGCAGAGGAGCCTTTTAGGAGATGTTGTACAACTCTGTGTATCCGGTTTGGATTCAAAACCCTCAGCCATGCGGGGTTAAACATTTTCAGCTCTAATGGCACTGGGGAAAAACTCAGGAAGGAAGCTTGGGAGAAAGGCCTTTGGTGAGCTGCTCAGAAATCCAGAGGTTTGAGGTTTCCACGTTTTCCCTTTCCAGATTTGAGGCAAGGAAGGGCCCTAGGGGGAGTTTTGTGGGACAAAGAGGGACATCACCAGCCAGGACCTTTTGGCCAAAGGATCTTAATCCCAGAACAAGGGAATAAAATATGAAGAAGTCCCATCGCTGACTGTTCCCGGTGACCTTGCCAGCCCTACAAACCCATTGCTTCCCCTCAGGATATTTGTTGGGATTTTTGCCTGGAGTTCAGCAGACGATTTTTCCTCCCTGGGTGACACACGCCGCACTCCAGGATCTGCCTTTCCTCAGGCGCATTCAGGGGGTTTGTTCCATTTTCCCAGCTTGGATCCCAGCACTCACAGCTCGTCCAGGCAATCCTCGGGCTTCTTCAGGCGCTGCCCATGGAACAGGTACTCGTAGATCTCATGGTTCTGCACCCCTGGGTACGGCGTCATCCCGCGCGTGGCGATCTCCCACATGGTGACGCCGAATGCCCACTGCCGGCACAAAGGGAAAGGCCAGGGCTGAAGGGACACTTCCAGGAGGAATGAATGAACCTTTTCATGGGGAAAGGTCACTGCCTGGCATCCGGAGGACAACGGGCAGAGCTGTGGTGCTCCCAAAACGGGGCACGACCAGGGCGGAGGCGAGCGGCCCACTCGAGGAGCCGACTGCGCCGGCAGCAAAAGGGCTCCGGCAGCCTCCCGCCCTGCCAGGGAATGACAGCAAGGGGAGCACAGCCTGGCTCGGCCCTGGGGACTGTCCCTGCAGGTCTCCAGGCACCTACCACGTCACTCTTGGTGGTGTAGACGCGGTCAGCCAGGGACTCGAGGGCGATCCACTTGACCGGCATCTTGGCGATGCGGCCCTGCCGGTAGTAATCGCCGCTGTAGATCTTCTTGGAGAGCCCGAAGTCTGCCACGCACACCGTCATGTCATCCCGCAGCCTGCGGGGAAACCGGCGTCACGACAGCCCCGGGGGCCACATCCCGAGCCGCAAACACCAGGCTGAGCTCGGCGTCCCAAAACCATGGGAAGGCAGCCCAGCTGTGCCGTAAATCCGCGAGGTGCTCGTCCCGTGGGATGGAGCGGAGGGAAACACTCACATGCAGTTCCGAGCTGCCAAATCCCTGTGGAGGAAGTTCCGACTGCTCAGGTATTCCATGCCCAGGGCGATGTCCACCATGAACTTCACCAGGGTCTGCAGGGGCACAAACTGCAGGGGAGGGAAGGCGGGGGTTACACGGCGTCGATTCGAAAGGCTTCCCTGTCCAGGGCTGCCATCCCAAGAGATGAGCCATTCCCTGAGCCCCGAGCCTGCAGGAGCTGCAGAGGGCGATTTCTCTCCCACGCTGCTCCCAGCTGCTCCCTACCTGGGGGGCCATCTCCAGGCGGGAGCGGAGCAGGAAGCTGTGCAGGTCTCCGTATTTCATGAACGGGAGGATCACCATGGGCTTGGGCACCTGCAGGGAGCTCAGCTCGATGCACACTCCTGGGAAACACGGACAACCAACACAGTGCCACGGGAAAAGGGTTCCAGGTCCACCCAAATCCCGGCTGGAGGCGGGGAAGTGACAGCCCATACCGAGGAGCTTGATGACATTGGGATGGTCAAAGTCTTTCATGCACGCTGCTTCGCTGAGGAACTCTTCGATCTCCCTCTGGGAAAAGTTATCCACTGGGAAGCAGAGGAAAAGCAAGAGCTTTAAACCCCCAAGAGCTTCACTGCTGCCACCTCCCCTCACAGCACAGCTGCCTGAGTGGGAAAGGAGTCAGCGGGATGGCTCCACCATCTCTGATAGGGGTGGCCCTGATGGCACCAGGAGATGTGGCAGACAGGCCACAAAATGGTGCCGAGAGAGGCCCTGGGAATGCTGGGATCCAGCGGGACAAACATCAAGTCCTGCGAGGACGGGGAGACAACTTACACTTCATGGTCTTCACAGCCACCTTCTGGGGGGCCCCGTCGGGCTGGCTCAGCCGTCCCTCCATCACAGACCCGAACTCCCCTGCGCCATGGGAAAGAAGGAATCCTTTACCCAAGGCATCGCCTTTCGGGACATCACCGCATCCCTGAGATCTGGAATGCTCCGAGATGGAGCCAAAAGGCTTTTGTTCCTCATCAGTGGCAGGAGGAGGACAAGCTGGACTCGTGGAGGGTTCCCTGCCCATGGCAGGAGGTTGGAATGAGATGAGTTTTCCTCACCCTCTCCCAGGACCTTTCCCAGGCTCAGCGCGTTTCTGTCCACGACAACATCCTGCAGCTTCTGCTGGAGCTCCCTGCTGACACCCAGGCTTCCCACTGCAGGAGAGGGGGACAGGAGCTCAGTCACCTCCGAGCTGCTGCCACATCCCCCTGCAGCCCTTCCAGAGGGATGAAAACGGATCCTTACGGGTCAGCTCCACGGCTCTCCGGCAGTAGGACTTCTTGGCCGTGTAGTTCACTGCCAGCTCCGAGTCGTTCCTGCTGAAAGCGTTCCTGGGGGGGGACACAAACACAGCTGCTGTGGCTGCTGCAGCTGGACGAAGGAACCAGCGTGGCAGGGGCAGGAGCCCGGGCGATCGGGAGGAGAAAGGGAAATGCACGTTCCATTTCCTTCTTCCTGGATCAGCCCCATCGCCTGCAACGTCCGAGCAAAACAACGGCTCCACCACCACCACTGAACCATCTAGGAGTGAGTCATGGAGCTTTCGGGGAGGAAATAGGATACTCAGGATAGCAGGAATGCTGCTGGAGCCCTGCAGAGTCCAGCTTTGGGAAACTAAACCAGGGCAGGATGCTCCAGAGCTGGGAATGTGGGGAAAGAGTGACAAGGACCAGCTAGGAAAGGGATCCTTACTTAGTACCAGCTTCCAGACTGGGAGCACGGGGCTGTTAAATGCCACTTGGGAAGTCACAAGGAGGAGCGGGGAGTGCTGGGTTCTTGCAGGAGAAAACAGCCCTTTGTCCGTGTCATTAAACAATGCTGGGCCATTGAACCCGGGCACGGGATGAGGCAGGACGGGTTTCTGCAGGCCATGGGATATCATGGAATCAAAGGAACCCGCAGGGATCACCCAGCCCAGCTCCTGGCCCTGCACAGACCCCCCAACAATCCCACCCTGCGCACCCCTGGCAGCGCTGTCCAAACCCTCCTGGAGCTCTGGGGCTGTGCCCATTCCCTGGGGAGCCTGTTCAGTTCCGCCTGGGGGAAGAATCTCTTCCCAAAATCCAGCCTAACCCTCCCCTGACTCAGCTCCAGCTGCTCCCTCGGGCACAGGTCACCCTCTGGTGACCGGTGACATCTCTGCTCTCTCACTTCCGTGCCAAAATGCCTCCCCCACCGAGTTGCACAAGTTCACTTCCCTTTAAAAATAGGAATAGTGAGCAAAAGGTGAACTGCTGAGCTCAGGGAAGGGAGGGGAAGGAAAAATCCACTCAGCCCCTCACCGTGGGCATGAAAAATGTCATCTGTGGTAACAACATCAGTGCTGGAGTCGGAATCCTTGTCCCCAAATCCAGCACACCCCCTGGGAGCTGCCCTGTTTTCCATCCCCTTACCCGAATTTTGTCTCCACACATCGCTTCTGGATGACCACGGACAAGCAGAGGATGACTCCGACAGCAATTGTCCCACAGATAAATCCCAGGGCTATGACAAAGGAGTCGGCATTCCCGGAGGCTGGAGTCGAAGAGGGGGCTGAGGTTATTAATCCTAAGAAAATATCCTGTTAATGGAGCCGGTGAAAGAGTCAGCCTGCAGCACCCGGGGCGTGGGGCAGGAATTCCCAGGGGCTTCCAGTGGAGCCCAGAGGGTTACACGGGAAAAGAGGGAATGAGGAGCAAGGCTTTCCTGCTCCCAACTCGGGATCGGGTCCCTGAGCCTTGGCTGACAGGGGAAGGAGGACGGAATGATGCCTCACGGAAGGCACACCCTGTGTCATTCCCAGCATTCCCACCTCCTTACCACTGGCAGGGATGAAGATTTCCACGGGAATGCTGAAAGGCCCCACTCCCCCCCTGGTGACAGCGGCCACCCGGATGGAGCAGGTGGCGTTGGTGGCCTCCACAGGCAGCACGGCCCTGCTGGCGTTCAGCTGGACCTTCCTGGTGGAGAGGTTCTGCTGGAGACAGGAAGGGAAGAAAATCCTGGGCTGGGGAAGGCAGGGGAAACCTGGAGATCGACCGAGAGTTGTCCCCTTGGCAACCTTTGGAGCTGCTCTGCTTTCCCAGCCCAGAGGAAATGCAGCACCCGGCTATTTAGGGAGAAGAATGGCCCTGTGTGCAGGGGCCGGATGGGATCGGGAACGGAGCTGAGCAGCCCTTCCCGTTCAATCCCAGCGTTCCTGGCCCTCTCTGCCTCACAACAGCAGCAGCCAGAGCCAGGAACGAGGCAGGGAAGGACCTGGCAAGGAAGGGAAAGGCTCTGGTGGCATGGATTGTGACCCTGAGCCTTCATTGTGGCCGGTTTGGCTGCTGGAGCCCCGTGAGCCTCAGCACCCACGGATCCGTGTGCTCCCGGTGGGATTGTCCAAGCGCTCTGGAGGCAGATCCCAGGGCAGATATTTTCAGCCTGTGGTTTCTGTGTCCAGCTAATTATATTCCAGCTTTTTATGTGTTTCCTTGGCTGGTGCCATGGCAAGAGGCAGCGTGCCTTGGTGAAAACACAGGAGTCTTTCCCTGAAAATTCCATCCTTTCCTGGTCGTTTCCAGCCGACAAAGTGCTGCTGCTGCTCCCTGCCGATTTCCAGCTGCAAAACAGCTGGCAGCTGCAACCAGAACATCTGGCAAGCTGCTGTGCCCAGCAGAGCCTGGCTCCTTCCTGAACATCCCACAAAAAAGCAGGAGCTGAGAGGGATCAGTGTGTGAGGAGAGGGAATGGAGCTGAGAGGGATCATGGGTGAGGAGAGGGAATGGAGCTGAGAGGGATCAGTGGGTGAGGAGAGGGAATGGAGCTGAGGGGATCATGGGTGAGGAGAGGGAATGGAGCTGAGGGGATCATGGGTGAGGAGAGGGAATCACAGCTTCTCAGAGGGAAGCAGTTTCTGTTCCCTGTCCCAAAAAAGCCATGGAAACGGGTGTGAAACCCCCAGGCCCCGCTGCACCTACGGGCAGCACCAGGAGCCGGGCCCTGCTGTCACCTCCATCCCCACATTCCTGCCTTCCTCCTGCCTCACATCCTTATGGGATCCTTTCCCTATCACTGGCCTAAAACTGGGATCCTTCCCTATCCCAGAGGGCTCTGCTGTGTCATCTGAGGACAAACACAGACCGTGAGCACAAAGCAGGGCAGACCTGCCAAATTTAATGGGATTTTATGAGTTTTGTGGTAGTTGAGGAATTTTTTCCCGGCCCAACTCCGGCAGCCTCGGCTCCAACAAGAACTGCTGGTTAAAGAGGAAAATAAACCAACTTTTGGGAATTTNAGGGGATCAGTGTGTGAGGAGAGGGAATGGAGCTGAGAGGGATCAGTGTGTGAGGAGAGGGAATGGAGCTGAGGGGATCATGGGTGAGGAGAGGGAATGGAGCTGAGAGGGATCAGTGGGTGAGGAGAGGGAATGGAGCTGAGGGGATCATGGGTGAGGAGAGGGAATGGAGCTGAGGGGATCATGGGTGAGGAGAGGGAATCACAGCTTCTCAGAGGGAAGCAGTTTCTGTTCCCTGTCCCAAAAAAGCCATGGAAACGGGTGTGAAACCCCCAGGCCCCGCTGCACCTACGGGCAGCACCAGGAGCCGGGCCCTGCTGTCACCTCCATCCCCACATTCCTGCCTTCCTCCTGCCTCACATCCTTATGGGATCCTTTCCCTATCACTGGCCTAAAACTGGGATCCTTCCCTATCCCAGAGGGCTCTGCTGTGTCATCTGAGGACAAACACAGACCGTGAGCACAAAGCAGGGCAGACCTGCCAAATTTAATGGGATTTTATGAGTTTTGTGGTAGTTGAGGAATTTTTTCCCGGCCCAACTCCGGCAGCCTCGGCTCCAACAAGAACTGCTGGTTAAAGAGGAAAATAAACCAACTTTTGGGAATTTTCTGGTTGTGGAGAGGCCTGCAGGTGGCCCTGTGACACAGAGATCCAGCTTCCTCCCGACTTTCTCCTGCAAAAGCTGGTGGTTATTTTTGGGGCAGCCCAGATTTAGCCTGTGCAGGGCCAAAACTCAGGGACTTCATTTCATGGAATCATTCTCACGGAATCATTTAGGTCGGAAAAGATCTCTGAGATCATCGAGCCCAGCCTTAGAAGGAGCTTCCCGAGGAGTCAGAGCTCCCCCCAGTCTCGTGCCTCAGACTGATGGAAAAACTGAGAACTGGAAAAAATGTCACTCCGTAAGCTGGACAAATGGACAGCAAATAACAAACAACAACAACGAAAAGTCTCCCAGGGCTTAAAGAGCAAGGCCTGGATTTGGCCTTTTGCTGCAGAGAGACAGCTCCTGTCAGCACTTTTCTTCCGAGTCACAAGACCATGATTTTGTTTCCCTGGCTTCGTTCGGGCTGGATCTATACGGAGGAGCAAAAGGAGAACAGAAAGTGCAGCATCCCACAAAAAAAAAGGGGGATGAGTCACTGTTTCCAGCTGGGCTTCAGGCCGCCAGCCTGGCACGGAGGAGCCCAAACCACAGCTGGATCCATCCCTGCTGTTATCCACAGGCTCTGGACGGGATCTTTTGGCCGGAGCCCAGGCCAGCCTCGCCCTACCAAATCCTGCAGCTACTTCCCAAATCCTAGAAAAGGCAAGCGGGCCGTGCCAGATGAGGTCATGCACTCACGGAGGGGCCAAAGTGTTCCTTGGGCTCTGACACTCTGAGCCGTGGGTTAAGGCAGGGATAAATCCCAGCTGAGCAAGGAACAACTTCCAAATCCAGGGAGTGCAAAGCCAGGAACGGTCTGAAGCCCAGAGGAAACCCCAAGATGGCAAAGAAATGAGCTCCAAAAGAATAATTGGAAGCACCAAAACCCATCTGGACATCCCCAGCGGGATTTTTGCCAGGCTTTAGCCATTCTTCCCCGTTTCCTGGTGACTCACCGTGCCCTCAGAGCTGTGCCAGCTGTACCAGACGTGGTAGCCCTGGAGCTCCCCGTGGATCCTCTCCAGGGATGGCTTCACCCAGCGGATCTCCAGCGAGGAGCTGGATTCGTTGAAGGACACGGTGACGTTCAGCGGCGGCGTGCTCGGAGCTGCGGGAATCCGCGGGAAAGAAGGTGAGGGAAACAACGGGCGCAGAAATGTGGGAATCTGATGGGAAACGAGCTGGAGCTCAACCGGAAAACCCATGGAAAACGGGGGAGTTTCCTTTCCCACTCTGTGAGCAATCATGACTGCGGAGCAGCACCTTATCCAGGGGGATTGAGGCAGGGAATCCCTTCCCAGTCCTCACTCCTCACTTCCTACCTCCCTCGGTGGTGCTGGCCGCTATCCAGGGGCTAAATGCCGACCAGCCGACCTCGTTCCCGCAGGAAACACGGATGCTGTACTCTTCCATGGGCTCCAGCTGCTGGATGTGGTACACGTGGGGAGGCACCGAGGTGCTGAAGGGCGGAAAGGAGACGTTGCCTCGTGGAACAACTTCCTTGACCTTTAATTGGAAAACCAGCCCACAAACAGGGATTAGTCAGCAACAACCTGCAGGGAGAGGAGGTGGAAAACAGGATCCGGAGCCCTGCCTCCCATCCCAACTCCGCGGGGAAAAGTTCCCGCCTGGAAAGCTCGTGGGAGGGCATTCGTGGGGCACAGGGAGAGGGCTCCAGCACGTGTGGAGCTGGGAACGTTCCAGGGATGTTGGGAAGGAGGGAGGGAATGATTCCGTGTTTCCTGTGGCATGGAGCAAAAGGAGCCCCCAATGAAATGACCAGGAAGCACATCCCAGAGAGACAAAATAAAGCCCGTCTTTTGTGCCACAAATCATTGGAAAATAGGATTTATCTCCATGGGATGTCACAGGACTAATCCCAATCCTTGTCACCTTTAGCAGCATGGATGGACTCAGCATCCCAACAACAAGTCCTGCTTTTTACAGAAAGACAAATTGCTGGCTGTGGAGCCCCATGGAGCTGCTGCAGCTTTCCCGGAAACATCTCATTTAGTGGGAAGCACTGCCTGGGCCGGGATGGAGGGGGGAAAGAGGGAAGAGCAAGAGCGAGGACAGCCCAAGCCATGTGCACAGTCCTCTGCAAAGCCTCCGTCCATGATTTCGGGATGGCAGGAGACCTATCCTTGTGCACAACCAAAACACGGCCCCTCCCAGGCATCCCAGGATGGCCCCGGCATCTCGGTGCTTTCCAGCCCAAATGAAAGAGAACAGCCCTCAGCCTCAGGTTTCCATGGAGAGATTCCCGGAAATGCTCCAGGCAGATCTTTGGGAGGTACTGGGAGCCTGGAGGTGCTGCAGCCACGCGTTTGTCCCGGTCAAACACTTCCCAGCCGTGCATTTGGGATTGAGAGGGGCAGGTTTCCCTCAGCTCCCCACTCCTTACAAACACTGGGAAGGACCTGAAGGGTTTCCCGTCTCCTGGAAAAGCCAGGGAATGCACCCTCCATCCCCAAGCTGTCACAGGGTGCTGCGAGGGAGGCGAGCGGTGACCGGAGGAACACACACGACGCTGCCGAAAGCCCTGCCGGGACGGGACGGGATGTCCTGAGCATCCAGCCTGATCCTCAGCTTGTCTTCCGAGAATCATCCATCAAACCCATGGATTTTGGAAGGAAACCAGGATGTTTGCAAGCTGCAGCAGTTGGAATTGGCAGGTGGGCCAGCTGCAGCCCTCGGGAATGAGTCAGAGGCTCGGTGGGCCCGGGGATTATCCAAGGGGACAGGAGCAAAAGGGCTGAGTCACAGCTGTGTTTTTGCCAGAAGCCCTCTCCTGTTTTCCAGTTTCAAAGGCCATTTCCTACTGGCAGACCAGGAATGTTAAGTCATAGGAAATTCCTTGGCTCTCCACCCTGCTTCCCAAGCTCCAGCTGGAAGGCAGCAGCAGGACACGGTGCTAATATTAGCCCTGGTACCTTTCTTCCCTGTCATTCCTTTCACTTTTACCTGGCTTCAAAGGTCGCCTCTCTCCACGTGCTATCCCAGCTGGAGTGGCCATTTTCCAGGATAAAAACCGTCTCCATGAGACAGCAAGATGGGCTTGGACTGGGAAGGGCAGCCACGTGCAGCAGGTGGAAAAGGCCTGCAGGGCTCTCCCCGTGGAGCTGGCATTCCCTGAGTTGTCCAGGAGACAGGCAATCCCTCAGCCCCTTCCCAGGAGCGGGGAGCTGAGGGAAACCTGCCCCTCCAAATCCCGACTTTGGGAAGGCTGCTTGCTTGGGAAGCGTTGGACCAGGACATGAGCGTGGCTGCAGCAATGCCAGGCCTGCAAAGTCTCCCAAAGAGCTGCTTGGAACTTTTCTGGGAATGTCTCCACGAAGAGACGTCACAAGCTGACCATGTTGCTCAATGGACAGGGACTCCAGGAGAGCTGGAGAGGGACCTTGGACAAGGGCATGGAGTGACAGGACAAAGGGGAATGGCTTCACCACTGCCAGAGGGCAGGGATAGACGGGATATTGGGAAGGAATTCTTCCCTGGGAGGCCTTGGGACAGGCTGTCCAGAGAAGCTGTGGTTGCCCCATCCCTGGAAGCGCCCAAGGACAGCTTGGAGCAACCTGGAAGAGTGGAAGGCGCCGGAAGGGAGCTGGATCTGGACGATCTCTAAGCTCCTCCCAACCCAAACCATTCCAGGATTCCATGGAATCTGTGCGGCTCATGCCAACCACCACCAACGTCCACCTGCCTCGGAGCATCCGTGCGAGGGGAGCTGCAGGGACATGGGAATTCCGGATGCTCACCTGGACACTGCAGCTGCTCAAGGCAGAGAAGTTATCAAAGCCCGGCACCCAGGATACCCCGATCCCATGGGCTGTCCTGTTGAGGACCTGCAGGCTGACAGGAGCCGCTGGAATTCCTGCAGGGAGAAGCCAAGGGAAATCAGCTGGAAGCCTGAGCGCAAACATGGCATGGCGGCTTTTCCCTGGGGCTCAGCGCGTGACCCCACATCCGAGTGCTGCGGATGTGCCGGACCACCGGATAGGGAAGCACAAAAATGTCACTTTCGGGACTATTTTGGTCATTTCTATATTTGTGACCACTCTGGGCAGGAAGGAATCCTTCCTGAGGATTCAGGCCACGACTTGTTTTGGGGAACACCTTCCTCGCGTTGCCAGAGCGGCTCCCACCAGGAATGTCAGCAATTTCCACTGTTTCCTATGGAAAATTCCTACGGAGCACCGCCCTGGTTGTGAAGGAAGGAAAGCAGCGATGCAGCCCTTCCGAACTGTGCTTTGAAGCCGGCAGTTTTGCTTTCAAATTTGCTTTTTGCTGCTCCCACCCCCATCCCGGCGCTGGGATGACCAAACCAGGAAGATCACGCTACAACCAGATCCCGCCGGATTTTCATCATAGGATTGAAACAGGGATCTCCCCCAGCTTGTGAAGGACGAGTGGAGAGCTGGACACGGGGCTTTAACAGGGAATGGGAGCTGACCTTTGATGTTGACCTGGCCTGGGCTGGATGCAGTCAGGCCTTTGCTGTTGTGGGCCTCGCAGCTGAACAGCGCCGACTCGTTGAGTCCTGCCGGGAAAACACAGCCCTGGATATCCCAAAACCATCCCAAAACCACCCCAATCCCACCAGCTCCCCACTGCAAACCCTCCGGGTTTCTTTTTTCACTCTCCTCCGTGGCACTGCTGCTGCCCGTGCCCGGGGGTGACCCCAGGCTCCGGCTGCCCCGCTCCCACGCCGGGAGCACGCGCGTGCCGCGGGTGCCGGATCCGGCACGGCGGGGACGCGATGTCCCCTTGCACAAGCTCCTGAGGAAGGGGTTGCTTTCCCTGCGAAAGGGGAAAGGCAGAAAGCAGAAGAGTCCCCCAGCACGGCCTGGTCAGATGATTCAGTGCTGGTCAAGGATTGCTCAAACGCCCCAGCTGATGGCGGAGAAGCACCGCTGGAAATACCCGAGGGCGGATTCCCGGTGAGCCCTGCCCCATGCCCAGGTGGATGTGGGGAGCGTTGGCTCATCCCAGCAGTGCCTCGGGGTGCCAGGGCTCCTGGGCCAGGAGCAGCTCTGCTCCAATGACCCAAGCTAGCGGGTGCCAGCCGGATGCGAGGACATCCAAGAGGAATGAGTCACTTCTTCCGGCTTTCACTGCCTTTTAAAGGCTGCCCGCCTCTGGATGCCAAGACCGGGCAATTACAGCCCAGCTCTAATTAACCACCGGCCTTCTCCTCATGAGCAAAGCAACAAATCCCCCATCTTTTGCCTCTGCAGCAAAACCAGAGTGGGTTTTACGGGACACGAAGGATTTTGCTCCCTGTATTCCATTGGCTGTCACGGGCACACAGCCCAGGGGACACCCCAAGCTCTTCCAGAGACACCAAGAGGAGAGCACCATTCCAGCAGCCCAGGGGAGCAGCTGGGTTCCTGTTGGCACAGCCACAGGCTGGCGGAAAAATCTGCCGCTTGCTCAGGAAGGAGTCGGTTGAGTATCCCGCCTTTTCCAAGGAAAAGATTTCTGGCGCCAGCCAGAGGGGGTTGGATGGGGCTTCCTGCCCCAGAGCGGCCCCAGGGCTGTGCGCGGCACGGGAACAGCCTCTCCTGACAGGGACCAGCTCTGGGAGGGCACAAGGCACACTCCCAGCAGTGGCGTCCCTTGGCAGGGACATTCCCAGCAGGGACACTCCCAGCTCACCTGGCACGGTCAGGACGGACGGGGAGATGTGGGGCTCCTGGTTGAGCTGGACGTTGTTCCTGAACCAGTAGATCTCCACGGGCTCCGGGGGTCCCACGGCCTGGCAGGTCAGGTTGAAGGGGCTGTTCCTGGAGACGTTCAGCTGCTCAGGCTGACGGGTGAAGTGCGGGAGACCTGTGCAGACACAGGGAAGCAAAGAATTCCTCATTTCCCAGCTCCCGGTCGCTCAGCCAGGACACAAGGCTCCACAGCTGCTCCAGCTCACCTTCCAGCTGCACCAGGATGGGATCCGACACCACCTCCGTGCCGGAGACGTTGAGTTTGCAGACGTAGGAGCCGTTATCCGAGCGCTGGGCGCCGAGGATGCTGCCGGAGAGAACGGACACCGCCTCAGGGCTTGTGGCTCCCCACCTTCCCCGGGAGCCAGCCCTCAGGGCATCCCTCATTCCCACCAGCAGCACTCACCTGAATGTGGAGGTCATGGCCACCTCCTCCTCGTCCGGGATCTCAAAGTGGCTGCTGGCGATGCGATCCAGCACGTGCAGCTCCCGCCCGTCCTTCCAGAGGGAGATTCCCGGGGCGTCGGGCCGGAGCAGCTCCTGAGGCACTTTGATGGAGCAGTTGAAGGTGACGTCCTTGTGCTCGTTGATGACCACGTGCCGCACCGTGGGGTTGAACCGGAGCTGCCCCGCGGAGCTGCTCGGCGGCTCCTTCCTGCTGCCCCAGTGGCCGACCAGGCTGCGCTGGGAGCGCCGGGAATGCGCCCACAGGTCCAGCCTCGCTCCTCCTTCTCCCTCAGCATCCTCTGCAAGGGAACACCTGGGGTTTGTCACCAGCACCAGCAGGTTCTGGAGAGCTCGCGGTGAAACAGCCCCGCCGCTTCCGAGAATAATTGAAGGCAGCTCGTTTCCATCTCCAAAGGGGCTGTCCCGGGATTCTGGACAAGCAGCAGCCCCAAAAAAGTCCTTGGTAAAACAAACAGGAGCAGCCCAAGCTAAAGAAAACACTCAGCCACGTCTCTTCGGGCAGGGGAGAGGCAGGAGCTATTCCTGCCGCATGACGCCCCTGGGACTGGGATATAAAAGAATCCCTGGGCAGCAGGAATTTGGGACTTTACTCCCGCGAACCCTTTGCGGGGCCTCATCTGAAGCTTTTTCAGCTGGGGCAGAGGAAGAGCTCCCGGCTGGAATTTCGCTGATTTTAGGCTCTGCCAGGAGCCTGTCCCTTCCCAGGACCGGGAGAGCGGAACATGCTCTGAGTCAACTCTTGCTAAGTGCCACCATTTGACTGCTTTTCCCGGGAAAACAGCCGCTGATGGATGAAGGAATGCCTTTGGATAGTGTATAGGAGCCAGCTGCTCTTTAGCGCTGCTCTCTCAGGGTCTTCTCCCATTTTTTTTTCCCAAGGGAAAGCTCTTTTGGAGGGCTTCATACCCCCACCTCCAAATCACCAAATGGCTTTTCAGCCCTGCCTCCCAGCGCTTCCCAGCCAGCCCAGAGAACAGCTCCATACAAAGCAATTCCCTCCCAAAAAATGGATATTTTTGAAGAGATCGGATCTAAGGGATCCACCACGTGGAGGTTGGTTTTCCCGGACCATTTCTGAGCTTCCTGAGGCTTTCCCAGCCCTCAGCAATCCCGAGCCGAGCGGTAAGCCTCCCTTTCAGCAAGCAAAGGCATTGTGCCAGACAGGAATTTCAACTAAATTAACTCCCTTTTCCAAGAAAGAAAAGCCAAGCAACCACTCACAGTTTCAAAGATAAGGAAAACACCACTTTTTTAATTGAACCTGAGCTCAGCTGAGTTTGTTTTCGCGCAGGTTTTAGGCCTCAAATGTCAAACAAGAAGTTTTTAAAGCTACGTCATCGCCACTGTGAGTAATGGGGGCATGAGCCTGGTGTGTTTTTTCCCAGAGCCAAGAAACACAGCCCAATTTCGAGGCTGGATATATCCCTTTGCTAGATCTCTCCCTGTTTTTAACCCTCCAGAAACACTGCTTGAAGACAGAAAGCCAGCAGGGTTTTTCAGTCCAGAGGGAAGGGGGAGGCTCTCCCCCCGCCTCTCCCGCAGCACAATGGGTTTCCCTTTCAGAGAAAAAAAAAAAAAAAAACAAAAAAGAAAAAAAAAACAAAAAAGAGCCGAAGCTTTTCCAACCTGCTTCCCTAAGGCTCCCATCCCGACACAAACAGAGCCCACGCGACTGCTGCAGAACTGCGGGCACAGCCATGCGGGTGCAGCCGGCTCTCCCGCAGCTCCCCAAGGATCTGCCAGACGCAAGCAAGCGGCCACCCCAAATTCCCTCCCCTCCCCTGCTGCTCCCGGAGGTCACTCGGGCTGGAGCCGCTCGCCGCCTGGCACAGCCCGAGCTCCAACTGCTGTTCTCATGCTCCAGTGGAAGCGTTCCGGCTCCGGCCGGAGCAGCTCCCCCGGCACGGACCCCCGGCTTGTGCCGCGTCCTGGGCTCATTTTTGCTTCCCTGGGCTGCTGCAAGTTGAAAGGCAGAGAGCAAAGAGGATCTCAGCCTTGTTTTCACCCTAATTAAGTGGGAAGAGGTGCTCGCTGGCCCAGGAATGAAACACTTTCCTCTGTGACTCGTGACTACAGGAACTCCTCATCTCCAGCGCTGCCTTGGGGTACCCTAAAACTCTGGGATGAGCACATCTTCACGGCCCTTTGGAGGGGACTCGCCCTGCGTGGCGGGACAGCCCTAGCCTGAGTCCAGAGCAGCCAGGCTGGCTCTGAAACCCCACGCTAAAGCCAGGGAGCTGCGAGCCCGGCGTGCCTGCGTGGGTGCCGGAGCTGCTCCCGTCCTAACCGCAGCCAGGCCTCCGGGAAAAGCTGGCGTGGAAAGCAAACCACTCGCAAGGGTGCTGCTGGAACACCTGGAATTGCAGCAAAACTGAGGGGCCGACAGAGGCAGAGCTTTCTGCGCAGGTGCTGTGAGCCTTTCTCCCCGGACTGAGGAATTTTAGCAGGAAAAGCAGGCAGGATACTTCATTATGGATGAAAAATAACAAGCTGCACACCCCCTGACTGAAACAACAAGGCTTTTACCGCAGTCGTGAGGCATCCAGGTCTGCCAAAACGCTGGCTGCATCCCTCCCCCTGGAATTCCCACTGCCGGGAGTAATTCACCTGCTGACGACAGCTCGCTGCTCAGGCACTGTTGAGCAGGAGGAATGAGGAGCCTCTTCCCAACCTCCCGATCCCCTGGGTGGACCTTGAAGTGTCAGGTTAACTTCGCACTCGATGATCTCAAATGTTTTTTTCCAAGCCAAACGATTCTACGACCAGAAGAGATTCACTTCCCCCCAGGGCCACACCTGAATCCAAAGAGATTTTCCTTACTGGAACACCTTTTGTACGAACCAGCCCAGGATTCCTAGTTACGTCCACAGAGAGTTCCCCTCACTGCGGGCTCCTGCTGTGACAGTCAGGACTTTAACTCCTCCCTGCCCAAAGCAAACACTCACATTCTTGCCTTCCCTGCCAAATTCCATCTGCAAAGGGACTCCGAGACCCCCCGGCACCCCTGAGGTCCCCCAGCAGCTCCCAAAGGTCGGGCAGCCCCCATGACGAGATTTTTGAAAGTCCAAAAATTACTTTATCTCCTCATTTCTTTCTGCGCGTGGAGTTGAAAAGCCACCGAACTGCCTGCACTGCAAAGCGCCACAAACCGTGGTGATTCCCGATGATTTTTCCCAGCATCACTACGCAGCTGGCTCATGGCAAATGGGATAAATCCCAGCCTGATCTGCCACAGTCTGTGGTGCCCCTAGCAAGCAGAGGCACGTCAGGCTGTGAAGTGATGGGACAGGACCACACTGCAGGGGCAGAGCTGTGTCCCGGGACAGCCAAACCATATCCCAGAAAAGACAAACCATGTCCTAGAACAGTCAAACCATGTGTCCCAGGACAGCCAAATCTCGTGTTCCGAACAGCCAGATCCTGTGTCCCAGGGCAACCAAACCCTGTGTTCAGAACAGCCAGACCCTGTGTCCCAGAACAACCAGACCCTGTGTCCCAGAACAGCCAGCCCGTGTATCCGAGGACAGCCAAAATCATGTGTCCAGAACAGCCAGCCCCTGTGTCCGAGGACAGGCAAACCATGTGTCGCAGAACGGCCGGACTCTGTGCCGCAGGACAGCCAGCCCCCGTGTCCCGGGCCAGCCAAACCCACTCCGGGTTGCGATGCGGCCAGAAAGCCGTCGGGAAATCTCTGCCGAGCTTTCCCCGGGGTGCAGCCGTGCCGGGAGCCGCCGGACGCTCAGCGGGCCCCGGGGTGCCCACGGCACAGCCCGGCCCGGAGCAGCATCGCGTCCTGGACAAGCCCCGCTCCCCGCAGCCTCGCCGCCCCCGGTCCCGGGCTCCCCTGCGGACTCACCGGCCCCTCCGCGGGGCGGGCGCAGGGCCGCCAGCAGCGCCCAGAGCAGCGCCCAGCGCCCGCCGCCCAT
>VZRN01001882.1:126145-137851 GCA_013397935.1 Dasyornis broadbenti
CCGCTCCCCGCGCGTCCCGGTGCCCGCGGGAGCCGCCGGAGCGTCCCGGAAATAATGTGGATATCGGGGCCCCATGTCGGACCACTGTGACGAGAGGGCGACGATGATTGCGGCCGGCGACCTGCAGGAGTTCGCGCCGCGGGGCCGCGAGCAGAGCCGGCGGCACCCCAGCGCCCTGAGCCTGCAGCTGCGGCGGCTCCAGCCCGCGCCGGAGCTCTGCTCCTCCGACGGCGCCGCAGGGCTCGTGGGCTCCCTCCGAGAGGTCACGATCCACGACCGGCACCGGGTACGAGCCTTCGGATCGCAGGGAGGTTGGGAGGGAAGGGAATTTAAAGCCCATGCGGTTCCCGCCCGCCGCCGTGTGCTGGGACACCTTCCGCCAGAGCGGCTTGCTCCGAGCCTCATCCAGCCTGGCCTTGGCTCCCAGGGATGGGACAGCCTGTGCCAGGCCCTCACCGCCCTCCCAGGGAAGAATTTCTTCCCAATGTGCCATCTAACTCTGCCCTCTGGCAGTGGGGAAGCCATTCCCCCTTGTCCCGTCGCTCCAGAGCCGTGTCCGAGTCCCTCTCCAGCGCTTCTGGAGCCCCTTAGGCACTGGAAAATCTCCTCAGAGGTTTCTCTGCTCCAGGTGAACACTCCCGGCTCTGATGGAGATTGCCTTTAATATTGAATCCATCCATATCCCAGCTCCTCTCCGAGAGGGAATTTAGGGAACGAGGGGCTTCGCTCTGAATCTCAGGACTCCGCAAAGGGTCTCCCATACCCTTTCCTCCCATAAAAATCACTCTGTATGGATCCTTACTGCCCTTTGCTGTAGAATCTCAGGGTGTTTTGGGTTGGAAGGGACCTTATGGATCATCTCATTCCACCCCGTGCTGTGGGCAGCGACACCTTCCACTATCCCAAGTTGCTCCAAACCCCGTCCAACCTGGCCTGGAGCAGTTCCAGGGGTGGGGCAGCCGCAGCTTCTCTGCACCAGCGCCTTGTGACTGGCCAAAATCGTCACACCCGTGAGTCCTGTGGCTTTTCCTTGACAAACCCCTGTTTTCCAGGAAAGCTGGCAGCTGAGGAAGGGCATCAGTGATGTCGGGGAGGAGGTGGACTACGACGAGGAGCTGTACGTGGCCAGCAACGTGGTCATCTGGAGCAAGGGCAGCCGAAGCCAAGCCTCCACCGTGTACAAGGCCTTCACCGTCGACAGCCCCGTGCTGCAGGCACGGAAACGTGGGAGAGGGGCACTGAGGGGAGCGCACAGCCCCTCTCCAGGCGGTGTTTTGGGGGTGGGGTTACTCGGGGGAACACGGGGAGGCGATGATCTGGAGGGTTAATGGTGCTGTGTTGGGTTTCAGGCCTTGTGGTGCGACTTCACCATCCCCCGGGAAAAGTCGGATAAAGCTGACGGTGAGTGTTCTGCTGGTTGTGCTGCTGGGCCAGTGCTCCGAGCTCCGCTCCTTTGGCTGGGAATCGTGGAATTGTTTGGGTTGGAAAAGCCGTCTGAGACCATTGAGTCCAGCCATTCCCAAGCCACCACAAAGCCACGTCCCCGAGTGTGTCACATCCACGTGGCTTTTGTATCCCTGTGCCTGTGTCAGGGCTGGATGATCTTTTTGGGAAGAACTTTTCCCAGCATCCAACCTAAACTCCCCTGGTGCAGGCTGCGGCTATTTCCTCTCATCCTGTCCCTGTTCCTGGAAGCAGAGCCAACCCCGTCCTGGCTGCACCCTCCTGCCAGGAAGAGGTTGTGGAGAGCCAAAATGTCCTCCCTGAGCTTCCTTTTCTCCAGGATGAGCTTTCTCAGCCATTCCTTGTTTTCCAACCCCTTCCCAGCTCCATTTGCTTCTCTGGGCACACTCCAGGAGCTCATTCACTGAGATTCAATAGGTTAAAATTTACTTTCTGCGTATAAGGAATGTCTGAGAAAGAGAGAAACTTCGCTGTGTAATTGGTTTTTTCCCTTCCTTTCCCTTTCCAGTTTCAGGCAGTGAGGAAATAGTGGAGAAATGTATCTGCATCTTGCAGAATTCCTGCATAAACATACACAGCATGGAGGGGAAGGACTACATCGCTGCTCTGCCTTTCCAGGTAACTTCTGCCCTGCTTTTTGTCCACAAATGGACCGGTTTTGTCCGCATTTACATTGCCCAGCTCTCCATAAAAAAAGCCTGGGCGTCTTGTTCTCCTGTAAAACCCTCAAACACAATCGATACAGCACGTGGTTGATTGTTTTGTTTGTTTTTTTTTTCCCCCCCCGCTGTAAATACATATTTTTTTTAACAGGTTGCAAACGTCTGGCCAACCAAATACGGTTTGTTGTTTGAGCGCAGCAGTTCTTCCCACGAGGTGCCTCCGAGTCCCCCCAGGTATGGGACGAGGGATCTGGGTGGTTTCCTCTTGGGTCGTCTGAGAAGGAGCGGAGGAGTTGGAGGGCAGTGGTGAAAGGATCGTGTGTTTGTGATGGGAAAAGGCGAAACCGAGTGGAAAGGGAGGAACCTGCGGTTGGCCCTTCCCTGGAAGTGTCCAAGGACAGCGTGGATGGGGCTCGGAGCAATCTGGGATAGTGGAAGGTGTCCCTGCCCGTGGCAGGGGGTGGGATGGGATCGTTTCAAGGCCCCTTCCAACCCAAACCAGTCGGGTGTTTTATTGATGTGATTCTCCCAGCCTTTTTATCCCATCCCAGTGACTCTGAGCGAGCACAGATTTGAGCGTTAAAAACTATTTGGGAGTGCTGGTCCCGGGAATAGGATCTGGGAAGCACCAGCCTGATTCCATTGAGGTTTGTCCTGGGAATTGATTCCAGACTGCGATGGACGACTGGGAGATTCGCTGAGGGATTGGCATCGGGATGTTTTCCCTCAGCTGCAGGATCCCATTCCCTGTTGGATGGGGATCCCATTCCCTGTTGGATGGAGATCCCAGCCCCTGTTGGCTGAGGATCCCATTCCCTGTTGGCTGAGGCTGCCAGCCCCTGTGGAAGCCCTGTGTGCATCCCAAGGGAAGCAGCTGGACAACGCACCGATGAGCGCAGCTTTAATCCACTCTTTTGGGATTTCCCTTGGGATTCTCTGGTCCTCAGAAGAGCTGGGATCAGAAACAGAGCTCCCGAATCTGCTCAGTTAATCCGACAAGCTCCTGGGGGGAGTGGGATCTGTGTCCCTGCTGTCACATTCCAGGCTCTGATTTGTCCGGCTGTTCCCTAGGGAGCCTCTGCCAACGATGTTCAGCATGCTGCACCCCTTGGATGAGATCACCCCTCTGGTCTGGAAGTCTGGAGGTAGGTTGGATGTCCCTGCAGTCCCTCAGGGTGGCAGCAGATCCCAGCGCGTCCCTTCCTGCATCAAAAAGCCCAGGAGGCATCGCTTCCGAGGACGCAGCTGGGCGGCGGGGAAGCTGCTCAGGAGAGAGAGAGAGAGAGAAACCCAGCCCGCGGAAGGAGGAGGGCGTGGGAAACGCTCGTTGAGGAGCTGGTCCTTCGGCCGTGCCCGGAACGAATCGCTGTTTCGCAGGAGTGTTCGGCTCGTCGCGGGTGCAGTACGTGGCTGACCACGCGCTGCGGATCGTGTTCCTCAGCGCCGAGCCCTCCGTCCTCATGACCTACGACACCGTGCAGAGCCTGCACGCCGTCTGGGCCCTCCGCAGAGTCAAGCCAGAGGTACCCATTCCCTGGGCAGTAAAAGATCCCTGGGAAACAGCTGGCTGCGTTTCCGTGCCCTCGCGCGTGCGTTAGGGACGCCTGGGCTTTGGGATTTGTTTTCTTTGTAACAGTAAAATGTTTGTTGGGGCCGGTTCTTTCGGGTTTTAGGTAGTTTTTTCCCCACGGATTTGCCGTGGATTATGTTGTTAACATTGTATTCCATACGTTGGACTAGAGGGTTTAAGAAAAGCAGGAAGCGACTTAGCGCCGTGAAAACTTTGATAGTGAGGGTGGGGAGGCCCTGGCACAGTTATTCCGGGGAATCTGTGGCTGCCCCATCCGTGGGAGTGTTCCAAGGCCAGGTTGGACGGGGCTTGGAGCACCCTGGGATAGCGGGAGGTGTCCCTGCCATGGCAGGGGGTGGGACTGGATGGGCTTTGAGGCCTTTTCCAACTGAATCCTGTGATTCTGAGAAAAGCGTTGGAGCGGTTTCTGTGGGAGTGGGCGAGCAGGGTCGATGGGAGTAACTCCGTAGGCTGAGCGTGGATTTGTAACACATAACTGCTGGAAAAAGCTGTCAGAAAAGCCTCTCCCTGCCCACATGCTGTTGGTTTTCCTCCCAGGAGCAGAGCCTGGTGCTGAAATTCCCGGAGCAGGGGGGCACCCCCCAGCACGTGGCAACGAGCAGCTCCCTGACCGCTCACCTGCGGAGCCTCTCCAAGGGAGACTCCCCCGGGGGCTCCCCTTTCCAGAACTACTCATCCATCCACAGCCAGAGCAGATCCGGCTCCTCTCCCAGCCTGCAGTCCCGCTCTCCCACCATCTCCAACATGGCTGCTCTGAGGTGGGCACCCGCAGCAGATCCCAGGGGATGGGAGCTTTGGAATACCATGGACACGTTTTTGCTCTCTGTCTTTGCGCCCAAGGCTCAGGCGCCTCTGGTGGTGCAGCACCTGAAATTCCTCTTGGAATGCCCTTCCTGTGCCGTTATCCAGAGGGCACAGGAGGATAATCCCCGTGCCAGAGCCAAGGAGGCTCCTCTGCCATGGATCAGGGAGTGTCTGCAGCATGTTTGAGTCCCAGGAGTGTTTTGGGGTGGCTCCTCCAGAGAAAGCCACAATTAGAGGGAAGAGCTTGGCAGGGATTTTTGGTGGAATGGACCATCTGGAATCCTTTCGAAATCTCGTCTCTTGGATTCAGACAGAGACGCCTGGAAAATAATTGGGAGAGTTGTTTTCCTGTGCTGGAAAACTCGAGGAAATCGACGCTGAGCTAGTTACTCGTTTAGGGTTTGGCTGGGTTTTGGAGTCCGTGGATGAGCTCCCTGGGATTCTCCCTGCTTTTCAAAATCCACTCCTCAGTTGTATCCAGTGTCTTTGCAAATCCACCTTCCAGCCGTGTCAGTGCCTGATTTTTCCCTGCTTTTGGAGACCCCCTTCTCATCCATGTCCCGTCTCTGCCTGCAGCCGCTCCCACTCCCCAGCCCTGGGAGTCCATTCCTTCTCCGGAGTGCAGAGGTTCAACTTCTCCAGCAGTGCCCAGTCGCCGAGGAGACCCAGCGTTACCCACTCCCCGAATTCCGCTTCCAATGACTCCTTCCTCGTGCCGGAGACGGAGCCGATCCTTCCCGAGCTCTGCATCGACCACCTGTGGACAGAAACAGTCCCAAGCATGAGGTCAGGTGGTTCTCTTGGGATGGAAGGAGTTTCCATCGTGGGAAGTGGGAAATAAAGGAAAATCCCAGCTTATTTGAGTGGTTTTTCTGCAAACGGAGCCATCTCGGAGTCGATTCCTGGACTTGCACTCCCTGATTTTTTGGGGGAAATGATGCTCCCAGAGTGCCTGGCTCCCTGCCAAAGAATTGGGCACTTGGAGCAGTTTTCCCTGGTGTGTTATGCCAGGCTTTCTGAACGGCTTCGTGAAGCCTCCAAAGCAAAGCAGGTTCTGACCTGGTCCTTGTGTCTCTTTTCCAGGGAGAAGAATTCCCAGGCATCCAAAGTGTTCATTTCCACCGACCTTTGTGGGCAGAAATTCCTGTGCTTTTTGGTGGAATCCCAGCTCCAGCTGAGGTGAGCGTTCCCACCTTGGGGACAGGTCAGCGAGGAGGAGCCCTCCAGGAATTCCCAGCTGGAAGTACATCGGAGGTGTAAAATAAGTTGATTTATTAGGAAAGCAAAGCAAGGAGAAGGAAGAAAAAAACCCCCACAAAATTCGCTGCACTGTTGGAATTTTGCGCTTGCTTTCTGCAACAGCGCCCGGGACAAGCCTTTGATGTCTCCTGTTGTTCTCCCTCATCCCTAGGTGTGTAAAATTCCAAGAGAGCAACGATAAATCCCAGCTGATCTTTGGATCTGTCACCAACATTCCAGCCAAGGATGCGGCTCCGGTGGAGGTACTGCTACCTTTGGAATGTCCTTCTCACCCGGCTGGCGCTTCCTTGATTAAAAAGCAAGGTGCTGAACGTGCTGCTTGATTATTCCAGGGAATCGACACGCTGCTGGTTCTGGAAGGCAGTGGGAATCTGGTGCTTTATTCCGGAGTGGTTCGGGTAAGCGACGGCTTTTCCATCCCCAGTTTCTGTGCCGTGCTGGAAGGGGCGTTCTGAAGCATCAGTGGCGTTGATGGGACAATTCAGTGATTTTTGAGGGGTTTGTTTTCGGTGAAGAACTGAACTTTTGGTTTCCCTTTTCCACCCGAAAGGTGGGGAAGGTTTTTATTCCCGGCCTTCCTGCTCCGTCCCTGACCATGTCCAACCAAATGCCTCGGCCAAGCACTCCCTTGGATAGCGTCAGCACTCCAGCCAAGCCTTTGAACAAGCACCTGGGGCCCCTGGAAGAGGTAAGAAACGAGGAAAAATTCCTTTTGTGGTAATGATTGGCGATTTTTTGTCTTCCAAGTTATCTTTGGGAGTTGAACCTTTTCCTCTTTTTCTGTAAATCCCCTGAATAAACTGTGTTTAAAGATTTATGTGGTGCTGCCCTGTTTATTTCTTTTTTTTTTTTTTCCCCCCCCATAAAATTTCCAAGGCAGGGATTGGAAAGATTTCTAATTGTTTTCGAGACACTTTAAACCCCGCAATTCTAATTATCCCTTGCTCAGATCCGCTTTAATTCCGAATTCCAATTCAATTTGAACTCGAACTCTAAAATGGGCTCCTTCTCCCCGCTTTCCAGAGCGTGCTTCTGTCACCGGTTCCGGAGCTGAGGGATTCTTCCAAGCTCCACGACTCCCCCTACGTCGAGGACTGCACTTTCCAGCAGCTCGGGACTTTCATTCAAGGTCTGAGGGATCCTGTCCGCAACAGAGTGACTTTGGTAGGTATTTCCCTGGAATTCGGGGCAGCGCTGTTGTCAGCAAAGGTTGTTTCAAGAGAATTCCAAGGTTTCCAGTGTTTCACAGGGCTGGCGCCTGAATTCCGCATCTCGGTGCGGCCAGCAGCCAGGATTCGGGAATGTCTTCATCCATGAAGCAGTTCTGAGTTGATAGGAAAGGGCTCTGCCTTTTCTTTGATGCGTTTCCTGATTTGTCTCCGCCCTTGTTGGATTTGCCAGGAGCTCAGCAGCAACACCATGGTTCGGATCAGCATTCCTGAAATCGCCACCTCGGAATTAGGTAGGATTCCAGAGCTTTAGGTGGCTTTTGCTTTGCGTGGGGAAGGGCTGAGGCGCCGGTTCAGACATCCCTGGTGTCAATAATGAGCGGGGGAGAAAAAAAAAAAAAAGGGGAATCTTTTCCCTTATTTTTGTTCCAAATTTGTGATTTGTGCTCAGCCTGAAGGAAGAGCTGTTGGAGCTTTCTTTAGAGAGTTAAAAGCAGCTCCAGCGAGAGGAGCCTGTGGAGATCTCCACCCCTGATGGAACGAATCCCAGGAAAGCTGACGCGCCGCGTGGTTCCCTCCTTTCCCAACAGTGAGAAGATGCCTGCAGGGAGTCAAAGCCATCCTGCCCAAGGAAACGGCCGTGCAGGTGCTGGTGAAGTGGTACAACGCCTACAACGCCCCGGGAGGGCCCAGCTACCACTCGGAGTGGAATTTATTCGTCACCTGCCTCATGAACATGATGGGCTACAACACAGAGAGGCTCTGCTGGACGCGCAATGTGAGCGAAGCCATCCTCTTCTCCTCGTTTTCAGGCCCGCCTCGCGCCGCGTTTGGCGTGGGGTGCGTTTGTGAAGGCGCTTTCGTTACGCAAAGAAGCGATGAGGGTTTGGCTCCAGCTCACACCTAGCGCTGACGCCTTCGGGTCGGTCCCTCTCGTCCGGATTGGATCGATTCTGAGTTTCAGCACGGCTCGCAACTCGGGTTGCTGTTCCTCAAAAGAGGATTTTGGATTTTCTAGGGTTTTTTTTTTTTTTCAGCAAATCCGGAAGTGCCTCAAGCCACATCGTGTGTTGCTTGGTTTGAGTTCAGATGTCGTGATTCGCTTAGGAAACCTTGGGAATTTCACGCCTGAGCTGCTTTTGTTTCATTCTCTTTTTGTATTTATTTGTTTTATTTAATCTTCTTTTTCTGTTTCTTTCTTTTATTTTTATTCCTTCTAATTTTTCTTCTCTTTTTTACTCCTGGCAGCTCGATTTCGAAGGATCCCTGTCCCCGGTCATCGCTCCAAAGAAGGCAAGGCCATCAGAAACGGGGTCGGATGAGGTAAGGAATGGTTCCCTCAGTTGTATTTGGATCGGTTTTTAGGGAAAAAAAACTCCTCTGTAACAGTGCTTTGGAATTTTATCCCCGTGGATCCTCTGCCTCCCTCCCCTGTTTCCTTGCTCTAGGACTGGGAATATCTCCTGAGCTCTGACTACCACAGGAATTTCGAGTCTCACCCCATTGCCAAAGCTTTGCGCCTGGACCCTCTGGAAGTTTCGGCTCCCAAGGATGACTTTTCCCAGAGCCTCAGCCTGGACTCCTCCACGCTCCTGTTCACCCACATTCCCGCCATTTTCTTCGTTCTCCATCTCATCTACGAGGAGCTCAAGCTGAACAGTCTGATGGGAGAAGCACTCCGCTCCCTCGTGGTTCTCCTGGTTCAGCTGGCCAGGTATTCCCACTGGAAAACCATTTCTTTTTATGGGATTGCCCAAATCGGAGCACGCTTGCCCCGTGTTTGAAGGAAAGGAGTGTTAAAACCTTTCCAGTTTGTCCCCTGGCTCCAGATTCTTCCCCAGCAGCACCAGCTGCCTACCCAGGAGGGTGGAATTGTTTTTTCCAGTCCGTCCCTCCCGTCTCTCTCATTCCAGGGATTTAAAGCTGGAAGCTTACATAGATTATTACTACAGGGACTACCCAGCCATTGTCAAAACCTCCAGGCAGACCTGCATAATTGACCAGGGTGAGTTTAAAGCTTTGGATATTCCGTGATCCTTGCACATTCCCTTTGTTTTTAACATTCCCCTCATTCCGGAGGATCGCTCCCTGCTTACTCCTCTGAGATCATTTTTCTTCTCTAGATCAATGCCTCAAGTTTCCACTCCTGTCATAAAATCCCATCTGACAGGAGGGATCTGGAACATTTTGGGGGAAATGCTGGATTTTTGCTGTTGAAGTGCCGGAGGGTTTTCTTTGGGGACGGCGAGGAATTCTTGTGCCTTTTCCCTGAACTCACAATCGTTGCTGTTCACGTTAAGTCCAAACAGGTTTCATGCTCCATCCCTCCTTTTTCTCTGCCGAGCCTCCAAGCATCTTCCAGTGGCTGAGTTCGTGCCTGAAGGGAGAGGGAGTGCAGCCTTACCCCTACGTACCGGGGATCTGTGAGAGGAGCAAACTGGCGGTGCTGGTGAGTTCTGGCAATGTGCAGAGCTTCCCCTGCCCGCCTGGAATAGCCCCACAGGGGGAGTAACCCGTATTTAGCAGAGGGAAGTCCCTGTGAGCCCCCTGGCCTGTTCATCCACGCCGCCTGAAGGGTTCGGATGGCTTTTCCAGGTGGGAAGGAAGTGGGCGTTGGAGCTGAGCGGCTTCGCTGCTTCTGTGTTTTCCTGGGGTTTGTGCAAAGTAATAGCGGAAGTTGGGGTTAGCTGTGTTTTGGGAATGGGAATTCCCCAGTTTTCTCCTCGGGCATGCCCCAGCGTCGAGTCCTGTGGGTAGCTGTAAGTGCTGACGGGATCTTCTGGCCAGCATCACTTCCTTGATGTGAAAATTGATGGAAAAGCCCTTCCAGCTGGGAGCTGAGGTGGTGCCTGAGGAGAAAAACAGGGAGGAAAAACAGGATCTGTTTCCCACCTCCCTCTGCCTGATCTGCCCTTGCAGAGCTCAAAGATCTTCATAAAACCCACAAAATCATTTCACCCGGATGTGATTTGTTTTTTTTTTTCCCAGCATTGTCAAAATTAGGGTGAGCGATCCCCCAGGATTTTGCTGACTGGACAGCTGGGGTGGGTCCAACAGCTTTTCACTTGGAACCTTCACAAAATACCCAAACTTTCGTGGGGAAAACCGAGTGGAAAAGGGTGTCTGTAAACAGCAATGTGTGTGTCCTGCAGGAGAAACGGAATGTGAGAAACACCACAAGGATGACTGGGAACATGGATTTTTTTGGGGGGGAGAGATGTTGATCTTTTTTCCTGTGGAGCAGTTAGGGAAAATTCAGTTGATTTGTTTCAGGGCATCATTTCTTCCCCCCAGAACTTAAAGCCTAAAAGTTTCTTGTTGCTCCGTTGTTTCAGTCTCCTTTCATTCACGATAGACATCCCCCCCCCTTGCTGAGGTTGTATTCCAGTTATTCCTGCCTGTTTTTCTGGGAAGCAAAGGAATATCAGCCCCAAAACGCCATTTTTCTGTGTCCTCTTCCTTCCCAGAGCGTGGCTCTCTATATCCTTGGGGATGAGAGCGCCGTGCTGAACGAAGCCTCCCATTACCTGTACAAGATCACATCAGGTAAGGACGCTTTGATTCCGTCCTGGGAGTGCCTTGAGCTTGGAAAACACGGAATGAGCACAGCCTCGTCTCTCCTAGGCCAGCGGAGGCAGCAGATGGAGCAGGATGACAGTCGGTACGGGGGCTTTCGGTGTCGTTTTATTGAGCTCTTTCTGCTGACTTCTGGGTGAGCTTTTACTGGCTTCTTCTCCGTTTTCCAGGTGCGTTTCCAAACCCAGCACTTCCGTTTCCAGCCTGGCTGAAAAGTTGGTCCTTTGGATGACCAGCGTTGGTAAGAGCGGAACGACAACATTCCCAGATAACCTCGCGCTCGGATAGCACCAAACGCTCTTTGTCTGGGATCGACAACGCCTGATTGGGGTTTTGGGGTTTTTTTCCCCCTCGTTCATTTTCAGGTTTCACCTTGAGGGATCTGGAATCTCTTCCCTTTGGCGTGGCCCTTCCCATCCGAGACGCCATCTACCAGTGCCGGGAGCAGCCGGCCTCGGACTGGCCGGAAGCCGTTTGCCTCCTCATCGGCCGCCAGGATCTGTCCAAACAGGCCTGGGAAGGGAGCCTGCAGAAGGGAAAATCCGTGAGTACGGCCACAAGTGGATTTCCCAATCCCAGAGTTTGGCCAGAGCGCCCGGGTCGGGAATTTCAGAATTTAATTCCAAAACTGAGGGCGACAAAACCGAGGGTTTACGTGTTGGTGTGGAAACCGACATCCAGCAGGGATGGATAGTCTTGGATAGCTGGGAAAACTCAAGAGAAATCAAATTTTAAACTTAGTTTAGACAAATGTTTTGCCTCCAGGGCTGTTTGGTTCCTCTGCTCCCATCCTTTGGTACTTTCTCCAGAGGCTCTGCCATCAAACCATGGCAGAAGCAGAAGGAGCTGGGTATTTATTAGTGGCTTCTTGTTCTTCTGGAAGAGCTGGGTTTGGAAATAAACTTGCCATATTTCTCTTTTTTTGCTCAAAAAAAGTTGTTCGTATCCTGAGGTAAAATGATAAAAAAAAAAAAAAAAAAAGTGTTTTTCTGTTCCAACGTTTTCTTCTGATGGTGGCAATCAGCAGCATCTCAAGGAATTGCATCTCCCTGAAATGTCTGATTGGAAGCCACAAATCTTCTCAAGGCTGGCATGGAACCCCTTAGTGGCAGAAGACTGGAGCCTTTTCCAAAGTCAGGAATTGGCGTTTGGAATCTCAAGTGTTTCTGGGTCAAGATTC
>VZRN01001886.1:15940-27771 GCA_013397935.1 Dasyornis broadbenti
GAAAAAAAATTAAAAAAAAAAAAAAAGAAAAAAGAAATGTACTTGGATCTATTGATTTGTGCTGTAGCAAAGCCCCTGACATTCCAGCACGATGAAGATATTGCTCTGGACCCTGTGTGCCTCCTCATACTTCTCCTCTGCTTATGAGGGTCTCCAAGGATGGTATTAAAGATATTGTAGTTCCCACTTTCCGACTCTGGGATATCAGCGAGATTCTCCTGTGTAAAGAATAATTATCAGCACTGCTGTTACCTCTAGTAAGTGTGTAATTACATGCTCTGGTTTGTGGGCTGTAGGCTGTGCGGTTTGAAATTATACAGCGATGACAAATTCACCCTTTTTCATCACCTTCTTCCAAATAATAATAATAATCATCATCATCATCATCGTTATCAACATCATAAAGAAAGAAACAAAAGCTTCTTCTCTGTTAGCATTCGAGGTTTGTGTTTGCTTCTGGAATTATTTGAAGGCCGGAAGGAGCCTTGAAATCTAAAATTTCTGCTGGAAAATAGAAGCAGGTTAACAGTGGGAGAAGGGGAGTGAATAAAGCACAGGAAAAGCCTGAGTGGGGAGCGAGGGCAGCCATGGAATTCCATCTGATCCCATTCATCCCATGGAATCTGCCCCGCTTTTATTGGGAATCCTGGTCTGTACCAGGAGCTGGAATGGTGCCCTCAGAATGGAAAATGTGAGAAAATGGAGATTTCTCTGAAGGGGAGCAGCCCTGGGTGAGGGGAATCAGCCCGGGTGGGATGAACCCCGTGTGGGGCAGGGAGTGTGGGATGGGTTCAGGGCTCAGAGTGCCCCGTGCCTGGCCCTGAGCATCGCCCCAGTCAGGGGTTCCCAATCCATCACCCCAATTAGGGGTTCCCAATCAATCACCCCAATTAGGGGTTCCCAAACAATCACCCCAGTCAGGGGTTCCCAGCCACCCCAATTAGGGGTTCCCAATCAATCACCCCAGTCAGGGGTTCCCAATCAATCACCCCAGTCAGGGGTTCCCAATCACCCCAATTAGAGGTTCCCAATTAATCACCCCAATTAGGGGTTCCCAATCAATCACCCCAATCAGGGGTTCCCAATCACCCCAATTAGGGGTTCCCAATCAATCACCCCAATCAGGGGTTCCCAGTCACCCCAATTAGGGGTTCCCAATCAATCACCCCAGTCAGGGGTTCCATATCAAAACAAGGTCGCTGTCGATGTTCAGGCATCACTGGGAGCCGCCACAGCTCCTCTCTGTGCCCACACAGGGGCACGAGATTTATTGGGGCTGCTCACGAAACAAGGGACAACCCCAAATTCGTTTGCAGCTCTGCAAAAGCAACTGGGAAAAAGAGAGAAGCCTTTTTTGCCTGGACTCTTCAGCTGCTTTATTCATCTTTAAGAGAGTTAAAAGAGTTGATATTTGCTGCAAATTCAGTTCATGGCTCTATTTTTACTTTCCTGCTCCCACCAAGGTTTACACATATTCATGTTCCCTTCAGGGAAAGTTTTATGGTGATTACTGGGGAAAAAGCCAAAAGGGACCTCTATAAATACACCTCGAAACACTCCAGGATTTAAATCAGATCGTTTCTGTGGGTTATTTCAAGGATGGGGCTTGCAGGGTGTCCTGGGGAATGCAATGGTTCGGATCCAACCCTCAATGAAATTCCGTAGGAATGTCACAAAATGGAAAATTCCGTAAGGCGTTATTTACTATTTAGGGTTTTTGGTCGGTTTTCTTGTTGATTTCCAGCAGCTTTCATTCCCAATAGGAGAAGCTGTAATTGCAGCAGCATTCCCAAGTAAATATTCACAGGAGAAAAGCAGGTAGGGTCAGGTCCTGAGGGCACCCGGGGGCTTGGGGAGCATTCCATCAAGCTGAGCTCGCCTGGAACGGGGACAAATGGATTCATAATTTGGGATTTTGGCTTGCAAGCTGGCCTTTGGAAAGGGAAAGCGGTGGTTTTATTTCAGAGCAATTACGGGAGATTATCTGGAAGCCCAGGACGGTGTTTTACGACTCAGGCAGTAAATAACTCCAAAGGGAAGGAAACAGCTCGGGGTTTGCTTCGATTCCATCCCGAATATCCCAGCAGGAATCAATTCTCCCACTGCAGCCCAATTCTGAGGCTCTGATCAGGCAGCATCTTGGGGCTTGGAACGAGCTGGACTGTGAGGGCCCTTCCCAAACAGTCCTGGGATTCTGGGAATTAACAAAGAGCGAGAAAGGTGAATGAAATCCAGAGAGGGGTGGAAAGCACCTTCCCAGAGCCACGAGGGGACTGGGGGCGGAACTAGCCCTGGAATTCGAGATTTCCAGCCCATGGCCTGGATGGATTGAGCCCTCTGAGGTTTTCCAGCTGCCAATGGGGGGACAAACCTACCTGGACATTGGTACAGCCAAAGGCACCTGGCTGTTGGGAATATTTGTAATTTTTATACTGTTCCAGGTCACTCTGAGGCAAAAAGAGTCGAACAGATGAGGCCAATTCATTGGATTTTGGACCAATTTGTGAGTAGATCCTGCTTCTCCAAAGGCTGCATTAATGCTGTTGCTGATTCAGAGCTCAGCAGCCACGCTCCGCGGAGGCGCTGACTCCCAGTGCCCGAGGCAGGGGTGGAATGGGTTTAACTGGTGTGGAAGTGCTTATCGAGAACCAGAAATCTGCGGTCACGTTTCTGCTGGTTGGTACAGAAAAAAAACCCCAGTTCTGACCAAAGAAACTTCCTTCACTCCTCCTTCTCCCCAGGCAGGGCTGTTTTCGGTGAGCGGGGCAAAAACCTTCTCGTTGTTTCGTTAGATTTTCATTTGTACAGAAAATAGCGGGAAATTGTCTCCTTTTCCACTCTTTCACTATGCAGGATTTAATCCAAGATCCAAAAGGTTTCAAGCAGTGCTAAGGGACATTTTCTCATCCTATTTTACAGCTCTTTCAGTCCCTATGCCAGAGTTCCCACGTGGAAGGCAAGGAGCGGTTTGGGATTCAGCTCCCCCCGGAATTCAGAGAGATTCGGGGACCTGCTCACCTTGGAAAAATCCTCTCTAAAGAAATCTGAATAGCGATAGACTCCCCTGTGTGCTCCTGGATCAGCCTCGAAAGACAAGAATCGAGCCCGAAAAGAACAAGGTGAGGGAGAGGCACGACTGGGACAGGAAAAATAGGAATGAAGTCAAGCATGCAAAATTGTCATTAAAATTTACCCGGCCAGGGACTAAATATCTGTCTCTCCCTTACAAAGGCTGATGGAGAGAGGCGTATGAAAATTAATAGGCACTGAGTCAACAGGAATAAAGCAGGATGCCTTGGAAATTACTTCAAAATCTACAAGGACAGGTGAAGTTTGAAATACGTTTTCTTTTCTCATATGCTCGTATTTTAAATCCTGCAGCAGCACTAAAAGCTTAAGAGAAGTCTAGAAGAGGAAAGAATTCACAATTAAGTGCCGTGAAGGTACAGGGTGAATCACGGCGCTGAGTTTTGAAATATGAAATTATTTGCCCGGAGCTAAGAGAATTTTGCTCCTTTTTACTCCTGTGTTACATTTCAGATGAATCTGAGCGGTTTTCACTGCGCTTGAGAAATCTTTGAGGAAGTTCACGTGAATGGAGTCTTCAGTCTGTGTTTTTAGTGTTATCGGGCTGATTTTGTTCTGGGACGCAGGAGGTACTAAGGAAATAAAAATAGAAATTTGGGCTACAAAAAACAAAACCAAAACACCCCAAAAAACCCCTGAACAAATAAAAAAATCCAACCGAAAATCAAAAAACCAAGGGAAAAAAAAAACCCACCAACCCTACGACCCCAAAAAATTCCCCAGACAAATCAAACCTCCCCCTCAAAATACCCCAAACGCTTTGCCTGGTGCCTCAATTCCTCCTTTCTCCCAACCTCTCCCTGTATCTCCCAGTTCCAAGAAGGACCAGCACTGATTCGTTTCCCCAGCTCCATCCCCAAAATCTTCAGTTCAGCGTCCTCCGCTCAAAGATGCCTCAGAAGTGCTAAACTTCCTTAATAAACGCCTCCTCTGCACATGTGGGATCTTTTTTAACCCTTCCAAAGCAGCAGGAGGTTGTTCTCCCGCGAATTCCACCACAAATCCATATAAATGTAAAGTGCGGGTTTTTTTCCCTGGTAGCTCTTCCAAATTCGTCAGGACAGATTTGGTTCCTCTGTTTCAGCTCAGTGGGGGAAAATGCTGTAAAATTTCAGCTCTGGATGGTTTTTTTTTTCTGCCTGAGAGAGAGAGAACCCAATCTAATTTCTTTGTTACTCGCAAAGACGGTTTTGAAAAGCATCCTCGGGCTCCCCATCCCATTTCTCGGGGCGCGCATTTCAGATTTCGAACAGATCTCTCTCCCCAGCCCCTAATTGAGAGCGAAAAGCCGATTTCTGGAGCCAAGGTGAGGTGCTGAAGGTAAGTGATCAAACCAGTGCCCCTGTAATAAATCACCGGAGCCCAGGTCAGGGGCTGGAGTGCGAATGCGGCGCTCAATAAAGAAACGCTCGGCACCTCTCAGCTCCAGAGCGACCCCGCTCATTGACCTCGTTGTGCTGCCCCCATTCATCATCCTGGCACGGGGGGCAAGAGGCAGCTCCCCTGCACGGGGCTGGGGGTGGAAATGGGAGGGGAGAGGAAATCATGGACAATTCTTCCGTAATGGACTCGTTGGAGTGCTCGCCTTGCGGGGTGTCCCTGCTTTCCCCACGGAATATCAGGAACGAGGGGCTCGCTCGGCCCAGTTTGGCCCGTGGGCGCCCAGCACAGCAAATTAAAGGCAACGCGAGCGATCCGCTGGGTGTAAAATCACAGGAGGTCGGCTGGGTTGGAAGGGACCCAAACGTTTGGGTTTCCAGTGCGAATCAAACTCTCCAGCCGTAAAATCTTCACAAATTCCAGCTAAATCCTGTGTGGGCACAAATCCCTGAGTCGTTTGTACACCTAAACCCTAAACCCTAAACGACAACTCCTTTCGCCGCCCCGGAACCTCAGCTGGTGGCACGTGGAGCTTTGGCACCCTGGGGGTTTCGGAAGGAAAAAATGGGAATAACCCCATTAGAAAAATATGTCCCAAATGGCCCGGAAGAAAATGCGTTGATGTTTTTCGTTTCCACCCAGAAAATCTTCACAAACTCCAGCTAAATCCTGTGCACCCCTGAGTCGTTTGTACAACACCGGAGTAAATGAAGTTACTGCTACACCTGCACAGGGTTTCCTGCACGGATTTTTGTCATGAGAAAATCGTGCAAGAACACGTTGGGAAAATATAAAGCCTATCCCGCATCCCTTCACCCTTTACCAATCGTCAGTCAAGACTTGACACCACTGCTTGGCACCGAAAACTCGTCAGCTCAAAGTTTATCTATTTATCGGATAATTTAGAAGCATCATCCAGAGGTTGTGGCCACGCTCGTGTGAGGAATTCCAACAATTTAATTGAAGGAAACCACCTCATTAACGTGGAGTTAAAGTCTCTGTGTAGACTGGGAGCCTGTGCTCCATTTTCCAAAGAAAATGAATTTTGGGGCTCCAAAACGGTGAATTAACAATGTCATTAAAGTGCCTTCAAAAACTGGGGCAAAACCCCAAACAGTGAGAGCCAATGGAATTTAATTTCCAAAATCCCTGTTGAAATAGGAGCTCATAAATACCTTCAAATTTTCACCCATTTGAGGTTTGTACCTGATTTATTTTCCTTTGGTCTAAATCTGTTTATTGGCTGTGAACAGCATGATCCAACCCAAAAGTGGGGGATTGGAGCAATGGCCTCCAGACATCCTTTCAACCCAAATCATCCTGTAATTCTATTTTAAAAAGTTCAGGATGGACTGAAATCTGCCTTTTAAACACTGAAACCGGAGTGATCTTAACATCGACGTGTAACTATTTGTTAAACCACCAGGAATTCGTGGGGAAACAACCACCACAAAGCTGAGATTTTCAAGCCCTGAAGGATTAACTGGAAACCAAGGGTTTAAAGTGAATGAGGAGCTCAAAACTTGTGTATGCATTCATGGATATCACCCATATTCCCGAGCCGCTGGAAATTTAGGATGGGGATAAAATACTTAGTCCCGCCATCACGCAATATCACACTGAACCTGCTCATCTCGAGAAGGAATTCCACAGCGGAGCGTCCCAGGAATGCACAGGTTTGGGATCGTCCTCCAAACGAGCGTCAGGAAGTCATGGCATTTACAGACAGTGCTTGATTTATAAAGACCCTGAGCATTTCAGCCGAGTTCCTGGAAACCAGAGCCCCCCCTGTTCCTGCCAAGTCCCACACTTTTGAAGCCGCACTCCCACCTTCCCTGAAACCCTCTCGTCTCCTTCCCCATTTTTCTCCATTTACGGGCACTGAATGCTTGAATGCTTCCCCGGCAGCAATTCCAAAGCAAGGACAATCCCCTCGGAGCACGAGACACAGAACCTATTAATAAGCAAATGGAAAGAGCTGGCGTGTATTTCTCATTGTTTAATTCAGCAGAGCCCGAGCTCCTCTCGGGGGGCTCAGCCAGGCACAGGCAGAGTGGGAGATGAGTCAATGCTCAGCGTGGAGCAAACCTCCTCCGTCTCTTCCCAAATCCCACATCCCGTGGGGTGGAGGTGTTCCTTCAGACAGCCAGGTCGAGATCTTTGGGGGAAGAAGCCTTTAATCCTCTCCACGCTGCCCACAGCGTGAGTTTGATTTTGGGGGTGGGAAGGATGCAGAGATCGGAGGGAAGGCCGAGCTCTGCAGAGTTGAGGAGCTGTGGGGAAGGGGCTGGGGAGGGGACCAAGCCCTTATTCCCAACTGGAAAACTCTCCTTCATCTCGTGCTCCTGGGGCTGCCTTAACCCTCCCCGCTCCCAGATCCCAGCTTCCCCTCCTGTAATCCCGAGCAGCCTGAGGATATTTCAAATTACCCTCTCTGATAAATACCCTCCTATCTCCTTCCCTTGCTTTGGAGGCAACACTTCTGTATCACATCAGGATTTGCTGAATTATTTCCACTATAAAAAAAAAAGAGATTTTTCTCAGTTATGGTGATTTTTTTTCCCCTCTCACTCCACAGATTTTGCACAACCACTCCAAGGACCAGCACAAACATTCCCCTGGTTTGTAAGTCAGGCTCAAGGGGAAGGAGGCAACAGAGATTGTCCTCAATGAGTTCTGCACTTCTCCATCCTAAAAGCATTTTCACCTCTGCTGCTCTGTACGAAAGGATGTTTTCTCTGCCAAGCAACAGGAAATGTCAATTCTGACACAACAAAATGCAGGAATCCACTTTTCTCCCCTTTGAGCTGAGCAGATCCAATTGCTGGCCCCAGCAACGCTTTCTGTTTTCTGCCCCAGGCTCATCTTCTGTTCCCCAGGCTGAATTCTTCAGCTTCAGTTCCTTCAGGTGTCTCCAAGTCTGCGCCATTCCTGCACACAACACACCCAATTCGCTTATGGATACACCAAAATGTCAGGAGAAAAAAGCAAAAATCCTCAACGTCCTCTGCCCCAAAACACCCAAACCCAACAACCTGGGGACAATTCCCCTGCCATTGCCCTTCTCCCACATCCACCTCCCTAAAACTCGGACGCCAGCCCTTCCCCAGCCTGTGTTGTGTTTAAATTCCAGCCCATGTGACAATACTTCTGGGTATTTCCCGCGCTGGAATCGCTGCCTTGTCTTTCACATTGACACTTTTTGCAGAGCAGCCCCGTCACGGGCGCGCTGCGGGGACACGTGGGATGCAGAGCGGCTCCCCGGCGCTCGGCGGTCATTTCCACGTGCGAGCAGCCCCGTCGCACCTTTCATCCTCCTTCCGCCTTCTGCCTCTGCTCCTCCTGCGGAGGAGATTGGGGTGACTGGAGAACGGCAACGATCTCACCACTTCCCACCCCCTGGCTTGCCGAGGGATTTACACGTCGCGCTCGTGAATCGCTGCCTCCTTTCTGCCCCGCAGCCTCGGCTGGTGGCACACGGAGCTTTGGCACCGTGGGGCTTTCAGAAGGACAAAATGGGAATTACCCCGTTATAGAAAAATATGGCCAAATGGCCCTGAAGAAATTGTGTTGGTTTATTTAAATCCCCGTTGCCGAGGACAGGTTGTGGTTTAGTGTTTTGTATGTGTCTGGTTTGCCTCTTTGCTCTGTCCACATTGAAACTTAATCATTTCATCGAAATTATTACAGTTTAGCAAAACTTTATCATTTCAAGGCCAAGCCTTCACAGCAGAGCCTGCAAAATAAAGCTGCCTGTTCCACTACTGCTCTGATCTGTTAGAACAGCAAAAAATAAACTCTTCCTTATGAAATCAGCTCCACGATTGACTCTGCTTGGATGCAGTGGAAGTCTTATGCTGTGAAGGATGGCCAATGAGGACAATTCCCAGCCCCAGACACGACCATTCCACTGGAAATCCCAGCTCTCGCCTGGGGAAGGGGCTGGGAAGCATTTTAAAGAGCATTTTGTAAACGCTCTGTAAAACCCAGCTTCATGGAGCACTTCGACTTCAGAGCTTCCGAGCAGCGGCAGATCAGAATCAGCCTCTGCTGGTGGGTGGTTCCCACTGTGATTCACCCAAAAAGTGACTTCTATTAATAATTAAAGACGGTCCTTAATATCAAACCACGCTCTGCGCACACACGGATGCAGCCACTTGCCCAAACAGCAAGAAATCCCAAGTAAACGCATTGTTTTCCTGAACTGCCGTGAAGAACCACCTGGAAGCTGGGGCGGAGCTGAGCCCAAATCCCATTTGGAGCAGGAGAGCTTTGTCCTGCGCTGGGGGAGGCCGGGCTGGGCACGGCAGGAGCGTCACCAGCACGGGGACAACAGGAGCCTCCGATGACCTTCAGGCTTGCCGGGCGATCTCCCCGTGCTGCCTCCAGAAACGTCGGAACACGGAATATTTCCCAAGCCATCTCCATGTCCCCGGTCAGCCAAGAAGCCGGAAGAGTAATGAATGGCAGCGCTGCCCTTTGGAGGCCCGAAGTTATTATCCTAATGCACGGGGAGGAATGATGCATTAAGGCATTAAAGAATCAAAACAATCACATTAATGCCTGACAGCGTAAGCAGGAAACAAAAGATGAGAGCTGTAATCCAAACCATATGGCTTAATCACTAATCTCTCGTTTAAGCATCGTTATTAAAACACCTCCCGAACGCTTGGGCCTTACCAGGACATCTCAGCCTTGGTGTTTTGCATATTTAGTCTTTTTTTTTCTCTCCTCCCCTGTTCCTCTTCCTGCTTTTTCCCTCTCTAAAAGTGTTTTGTTGCGGGTTTTTTTTTGGGGGGGAGAGGCAGGGAAAGATCTTCAAACTGTTCCTCCTTTCCTAAAGTCCAAATCCTACGTCAGCCCAATTAAGCCTCCGCAGTCATAACAAATGAGGGTTGTCAGTTAGGCCCACTTGAGACACAAACTGCAGCTAATATTACTCAATATGCAGATGTTTTCTGTCTCTTTCTGTTGGGGGAAAGAAAAAAAATAAAGTATTATTCAAATGGATTAATGATGAATTGCTGCTAATCTGAAGAGGATACGCTGCAGGATGACACAAGGTTGCCGAAATGTCAAGCGGAGGAGATGTGTGTGAACAACGAAGTCCTCTTCACGTGCTGTTGAGTTTCAATAATTTCGGTGCTGCTCTGGTGCTGGGCCACGCCAGCTCTCCCCTCAACAAGACACCCCCAAAAATGGGGTGCGGAAAAATGTTTGGCCTTCAGGTGCTGCTCAGACAGATCCAGCGGGGGATCTGCCACGGGGAGGCTTCCCAGGAAAACCGCTGGGCTCATTTTCAGCTCCTGCAGGAGCTTCTGGGAGTCAGGCGTCCTTAAAATGCCCAAAAATCAGATTACACCTGACTCCGCAAAGTCACTCCAGTCTGAACCCAATGGCTTCAATGCAACCACCCCATAAACGGATTTAAAAATTGTCTCCAGAGTGCTTTGAAAGATAATAATTCCCAGCATCATCAATACCAATTTGAAGTCTCAAAAGTTATTTAAATGCCTTAAAAAAAAAAAAAGAACAAAAAAACCCAGCAGCTGTTTTCCTCAGCCTGTGTAATTAAGAGTCTTTCTGTGAATTCGTTAGAAAGAAGGGAAATTTTGGTCAGAGAGATGGAAAAAAATTCCTCTCTGTGAGGGTGGGGAGGAGCTAGGATGGAATTCCCAGAGCAGCTGGGGCTGCCCCTGGATCCCTGGAAGTGCCCAAGGCCAGGCTGGACAGGGCTTGGAGCAGCCCGGGATGGCTGTGGGGGTTGGAACTGCAAGAGCTTTAAGGTCCCTTCCAACCCCAACCATTCCATGATTCCCTGATTCTTTCTCTCTTCCTGCAGCTGTCAATGTTTTTAGGCATTTATTTCCCAGGTGGATGCCGATGGCAGAAAGAATTGCAGCTGAATCTGAAGCATTTCAAGGCCTGGGAAAGCATCAAATCCCGAGCCGAGGGCTTCTCCTCGAAACAAAGTTTGAACGACACGTGCAGAAAGGAGCTACCCAAGTGGAGGTGCGGGAAAAGGCTTCCAAAAATCTTCTAATGCAACATCTTGAATTTATCTTCGATCGAAGAAAGGACTCTTTGGAGGAACTGGAAGGAGGTGGGGGGGGAAGAAATAAAAACAATTTTGCGTTGCACCAGAATGCAGGGGTAGGGCTTCACGCAAATCACTGACAGCCCTACGGGTTTTCCAGAAAAAGGGAATTCAAAAGAACGTGGAGGGCTTTTCCTGCTCGAGCAGCAGCAGCTGCACTTTGTGCTTCAACAGCCACAAATTCCTCCTGAGCTGTGAAATAAATGCTGATGATCGGGATCATTCTTTTCTTTGGGGTTTTCCCCCTCTCGTTTAAAGATTTCTTGGAGTAACCGCACGCCCTGATTTATCTCCATTAGAGCACACGGACACAACGCTGTTTTCATTCAGGAATAGTTGACTGGAAAACACCCAGAGCTGGAAGTTTTGATGATGGGTGGGTTTTTTTCTCTTTCTTTTTTTTTCTTTCTGTTTTATTCTGCTTTGTTTTCAAAACCATTTAACAGAGGGTGAAATGCTGGAGAAAAAAAATCAGAGTCACAATAAAAATGAGCATGAAAATAACGTGTAGATTTAACCAGTCTTAGCACGAAAGCAGAGATGTCAAATGCTGAAATTCCAATTCTACCTTTACAAAAAAACCAATAAAGTATTTTAAAAAACCTTTTATTTCTACCAAACAAGTTGTTTTAAATGAGATTGCAGGAACTTCCTTGGGCTGATACTCCTAAAGCTGAACTGGGATTCGTGAGAAGGAAATCAGGAATTACCAGAGCTGCTGCAGATTCTGTGGTGTCTGAATTGGCAGAGACAAGTAAAAATCAGCAAATTTTTATTTATTTTTTTCTACTTTCCTCCTGCTCTTCAGTGTATTTATGAACCGACACATTTGTGGCTACAATAAATAATCTGCCTTTTGATATTTTGGATTTGAATGCAGGCATGGATTGAACAGGAACACAAAACATTATTTGACGCTGTAAAAACGAGGTCCTGTAAATCTGACCCTGATCTTAAGTTACAACGGAGTTACAACGATGTCAGTTCTCAGTTTCGGAAGCGTAAATTAATTTAATTACTTCAGGCACAAGGATCAAGGGGGATCAAGTCCTGCAGCAGATGAATTTGAAGGTTATCCACTGGATCTGGGGTTTTCCAGCCCTGAGCATCACCTGTGCTCTGGCAGCCCAACCAAACGAGCTCCCCCGCTGCGCGCTGCTCTCCTCGTGCACAAAAGGAGCAGAGAAAAAAAGCAAAGCACAGAGGAATTCCACTTCCAGGCTGTGGCAGAGGATGCCGAGAAGTTTGGGGGGGGGGGGGGGGGGGA
>VZRN01001886.1:36236-67052 GCA_013397935.1 Dasyornis broadbenti
GATGCAGGACCAGCCCCTTAAACAACATTAAAAATTATTGTTGTTGTTATTAAGATCATAAAATATCTAACCTCTAAATCACTGGATTTTTAATCAAAACCACATATATAATATATATATAATATAAAAATATATATCATCTATTTCTCTACGTAACATCTATTATATATTATATGTGTGTATAAGATATAATATATAATATATAACCTATTATGCATATCACATATATTGTATATTTTATATCTTATTCCTATTATTTATATTAAATATATTACAGAATTTGCAAAGGGCTTTTGCCCTCAGTTGCACTCCTTTGGTGCCATGGGCAGTGCACAAAGGGTTCATCATCCTTCACAACCAAACCCTTCGTTTATTCCTTGGAATTTATTCAGGCAATGAAGACCCTCCTTGACTTCCCTTCATTTACTTTCTCGCACTGGCGCTGTTCTTTAGCCCAGCAAACTTCTCTGGGTTTCTCTTGGGGTTTTTTTTTGTTCTTCGCTGCAGCCACAGAAACACAACACACGTTGCTGTGGGGGGAGGAATCTCTTCAAGACACGCACCGCAGAGCATTTTTATATTTCTTTCTTTTTTTTTTGTTTTTTTTTTTCCCAATCCAAATGTTTTGCCTCCAACAGCGTGTATTTAAACTGACAAAAAAAACCCAGGGATATTTTCTGAGCTGCTGCCTCCCTCGCCCAGGCTCCTGCGCCGGGATTTTGCAGCCCATATGTTCCACCATCTCACACTTCCCGCCGCTACCTGGGCGACGCCAACAAATCCCCGTCTGCGCCTGGAGACCGAGCAGAGGGTGGGGGATGAATCTGCGCTGCCAGAGCTTCCTTTCCGCAGCTGAGGGTGCTCTGGACAATTGATTCCCTGGCTTTCTCTTGCTGCCCACCCCAAAACACCATCCCGGGCCTCAAATCTCAGCCACGTTCTAGCATCGTCAGGTTTTCGAATGAGAACGCTGCTAGAACATTGCTCAGCCCCACTATCAAGCAAATCAAACACCCCCCGAGCAGCCGAATCTCAAAACATCGTCCTCAAACTCCACCAGCTAAAGTCCAAGACCAAATATTCACTCCAGACCTTTACCAGGATTCCAAAATATTTCCCCTCAGAGTCCAGATTCTACTGCACAATTCCAAGTGCCCGGCAGCTTTAATTCAGGATCCAAACATCTTTGCAGAGCAATGGAGATGTCAGTGGCTTCCTCCTTCCCAGAAGGAACATTCAGATCATCTGAGATACACTTCAAACTCTTCACCTGCAAATCCCAGAGAACTTTGAAGGGAAGGGGAAATAAAACCACGACAAGTTTTCAAGACAAGAATCTGAGGCACAAAGGAAAAAAACACCCGTGATGTCAAACATAAGAAAGAAGCATAGGATTTAATTGTTTCGTAGTTTTTATTAGTATTTTTCATTTCCTAGAGATTATTTACAAGGGATGGAGTGACAGGACAAGGCGGAATGGCTTTAAACTGAAAGAAAGTAGGTTTAGATGGGATTTTGGGAAGAAATTCTTCCCTGTGAGGGTGGGAAGGGGCTGGCATGGAATTCCTGGAGAAGCTGTGGCTGCCCCTGGATCCCTGGCAGTGTCCAAGGCCAGGCTGGAGCAGCCTGGGACAGTGGGAGGTGTCCCTGTTCGTGGTGCTCTCACCAAACACTGCAGAGCTCACCACAGTGAGTGGCTTGGTTTATGTTTGCTCGCTTTTGAATTATTTGAAGCGCTTTGAACACGCATTCTCTCCGCCAGGCCCTGCTCTCAGTTTTGAGGAGTCTCCAAAATTGGTTAAAATACCAACAACACCTGGAAGTGCCCAGGACCTCCTTGCACAAGGTGAGCAGCTTTGGGCCTCGTGGTGGGGAAGGAGCTCACAGCTGCGTGCATTCCCTTTAAATATTCAGCCCATCTTTCGGTGAAGATTCATTTGTGGTGTCCCCGGGCACCCTCCAGTCAAATTCTTGAAGGCTCCACGTCCCCCTCCCCAGCCCTGCTGGTTTTGAAGTGATAACACACAGCTCAATCCACACAGGGGAAAGGCACGAGGTTCCCTCAGCTGCAAAATATTTGTGGGAATGGGCAGAATTTCCCATTTCTGGCCTGGACTTGTGCAGATCAAGGGATGAGAGGTGATGGTGCCAGGCCTACGCTGAAAATGCTCAAGTCCACCTGAAGAAAACACTGGAAATAGTCCCTTGGCTCTTGTGGTAGAACATCTTGGGAGGTGTGTGTGTGCCTGGACAGAGATATTCCTGCCAGGACACTTGCAGGGAAGGTGCTGCTCCCACTGCTTTGGATTCTCAGGGATACAAAAGTCTGGAGTATTTTGCCAGCCCACAGCATCTTTCAGCAAACCAGGCCTTGAAATTCCCTCCACATGATTTTCCAAAACGCAAAGCGAACAAAAACGTCCCCAGCACGTGCTCGGTGGTCTTCCTCATACAGCAGCATTATGGAATCACGGAATCATGGAATCACTGAGGTTGGAAAAGCGCTCCAAGGCCATGGAGTCCAAGCTGTGCCCGATGCCCACCTTGTCCCCAGCCCGGAGCACTGAGTGGAATTCCAGGCCTTCCTTGGCACCTCCAGGGACGGGCACTCCAAACCTCCCTGGGCAGCCCCTGCCAAGGCCTGAGCGCCCTTTCCATGGAGAAATTCCTGCTGGTGTCCACCCTGCCCCTCCCCTGGCCCAGCCTGAGGCCGTTCCCTCTCCTCCTGTCCCTGTTCCCTGGCAGCAGAGCCCGACCCCCCCGGCTGCCCCCTCCTGTCAGGAGCTGTGCAGAGCCACAAGGTTCCCCCTGATCCCCTTTTCTCCAGGCTGAGCCCTTTCCCAGCTCCCCCAGCTGCTCCTGCTGCTCTAGCCCCTTCCCCAGCTCCATTCCTTTCTCCAGAAATTCAAGTTTTCTCGCCATTTCCCAAAACCAAGTCTCGAGCATCCTGGTTTTACAGGTGGGAAACTCAGGCTGGGCCAAGAGCCACCCGCAAGGGCACATCCTCAACGCAGCCCTTCCCAAACAGCCCTACACGTGCAGGGGGGGGACCAAACAGAAAATCAGAACGTTTGTTCTGCTGAAGAGCTTCCCCAGGGCTGGCAGTTCTGGTACGAAACCCTGGCAGGGTCTCCTGGAACAAAGGCAGCACCTTGGACATGGCTCAGCCATTTCTCCGCTCTGTGCCGAACCCTCCCAGAAAGTGCCCGAGATGAAGGGGGCAGCCCAAACTCTGCGCCGAGGGCTCTGTCGGTGGCTGGTTGTTGCCATCTCGTGGATAAAAAAATATAAACCCAAATCCCAGCTCCGAGGAAAGCCCCTTCCCAACCAAACTCAGCATCTTTCCCTTTGGATTATCCCTGAACTCCTATTCCACTGTGTTATCAGCTGCTTGTTGTTTGCTTTGCAGATAAAGAGGTTTTGTTTTTTTTTTTCCCCCGTTGACTAAAAAATCCAGTGAAAGGACAGCCTGGGTCAAGTCTAAGTTCCTTTAATTAGTTGGAAGAACTGGCTGGGAGATGAAAGAGAAGGGGAAAGCAGATGAAACTTGTGCCAAATGGCAAACAAAGGGTTTGCTCTGCAATTTCATGGATCAAGCAGTGGTCAAGGGCTGAAAACCTGAACTGAGACATTTTACAGGGAACTGAATTAACGTTTGTTGGGAAAGAGAGAAGTTTTCTTTAGTCATGAACACTGTGATCCAAGTTCCCTCCTGTCCCTTCCTCTCCCCGTTTACCCAGGGATGAAAGTGTTTAATGTAATTTTTTCAATGCCAAGCCATGGGGCTGTGCTAATTCTGTAAAAGGGAGATTTTGTGCCCCTTTCGAGTCCCCAGTTCACAACGGAGAGAGAGGGAAACAGGAGCTGGGCCTGGAGGAGTTGTTATTCCCAATCCTAGCCCCGGAGATTTATGGATGTTGGGTTAAATCACAGACTGGTTCAGTGTCTGCCAATAAAAACAGCTCAGACGTTTGTATCACCTGCCAGATGACCCCAAAAAGCTCTCTGCCTCAGTTTCCCCACAGAAGAAATTACAACTGATACCTTGATCTTAATTTATTCATCCCTGTGAACTTCCCAAGCGGAGACTCCTAGAAGTTAGCTATTATTAACGTGCTATTTTTTTAAAAAAAATCCCCTAATTTATTGTGCCAGCACAAAGGAAAAAAGATCCCAAAATCAATGATAACATCCACATGAAGAAAATGAGGATTGAGGAAGATCTAGGAAGATGCCATGAGTCAAGCGCTGATATGAATTCCAACAGAGAGATTCATTTATATTTAGTCAATCAAAGAAGGGAGCCCCTCAGAGCTACGGGGAAAAAAATATCTCCATTTAAAGAAAAAAATGTAAAGTAAAAACATTTTTTAAAATTAAAGCAAAAAACATTTGAAGAAATGTAACTAAAATTCTGTTATTTGACAGCGGAGCCAGTCAGAACTGGTTCTGATAAAGGGATAAAAGTGATCAAATGGGTTCTGATAACGGGATAAAAGTGATCAAATGGGTTCTGATAAACTGATAAAAGTGATCAAATGGGTTCTGATAACGGGATAAAAGTGATCAAATGGGTTCTGATAACGGGATAAAAGTGATCAAATGGGTTCTGATAAAGGGATAAAAGTGATCAAATGGGTTCTGATAACAGGATAAAAGTGATCAAATGGGTTCTGGTAACAGGATAAAAGTGATCAAATGGGTTCTGATAACGGGATAAAAGTGATCAAATGGGTTCTGATGAGCAGTGGGACAGGCCCAGAGAGCAGTGGCCGCTCCCTGCTCGGTGCTGGACCAGGATCAAAGGGGCTCTCCCAGGACACCCCAGCTCTCCTGAGTTCCTGCAAAATTCCCCCAGGTTCCCAGGCAGGGCTCACCAAAGAACATTTTGTTCAGCAGAGTCTGGGCCTTGGGCACCTTCCTCTGCCACCAGGCTGGCAACACCTGAAAGAGCCTGGTGTGACATGTAAAACGCCAGAGCAAAATCCCTGGAACTGTGCTCTTCCTGGCTTTCCTGGATGATCTTTGGGGGGAAAAAGGGGGAATTCAACATTCTTTGTGCTCCACTTGTCCTCCACGGCATTTCTTGAGGTGCTGTTTGGGGAAGAAAAGCTTCTTCGCGTAGGGACTAAACAACTTTTCTTCTTCCAACACAGACCCTCCAAGGCAGGGAAGCACCCCAAGTGTGGGGCTGGATGTGGAACACGGCCCTGCAGAGCAACAGCTGAACGCGTTCCTTGGAAAAACCTGGGGAAACAGCCCTGGCAACCTGGAGAATTCACCCAAAATCTTCATTTATGGCCGTTTCTCTCCCAGCTGCCACGCTTTGTGTGCTCCGACCTGGAAAAAGGCTCCTGAGCTCAACTCTAGCTCCTGGATTTGGAGATCTCCAAATATCCACAGAGCAGCCACGGAACCAACAGAGTTTCCAGCTCGTCATAGTCAGGTAAACCTGCCCAGGTTTTGGGATACCCTCAGACTTAAATCAGGTACTTTGAGAAGGGAATTAATTATCCCAGCTATTTCAGCTCAAATCCATCACTCCAAATCTTCCCTTTGCCGGAGGGGACCGGAGGATTCCTGGCACGCTGAGTTCCACGTGCTGGAAGTGTCCAGGAACATTTTCAGCCGGGAAATCAGCAAAGTTTTCCCGATTCCCCCCAAGCTCAGGAACCTGTGTGAGCCTCAGCCCCAGCTGACACAGGAACAGGAGCCCACCTGCACGGAGCCCCAGGGGAATGGGGCAGGGGAGCTGAAAATCCTCAGGGAAACGGGGCAGGGAAGCTGAAAATCCTCAGGGAAATGGGTTTTGGTGACCCCAGCGAGTTCCTCGGTGGTGATGCGTCAAGATCTGGGCATCCAGGGTCAAAGGCAGCGCTGGAGCCACCAGCATGAAGTGAAATTGCCCTTTTTGAGGAGAAATGAGGTGGTGGAAATCCGTTTACCACCCGGAACCTTTCAGCCAGAGCAGCACATCCCAAACAGCACTTCAGGGCTGGAGGAGGGGGGCACCGAACCCCAGCAGTGGATTTGCCACATGCTGGAAGTACAAGAAATCCAATAAATAAATGAGCAAAAAGGGCGAGATCCCCCACTCAATTCCTGCAGATGTCCCGATAAATACCCGAACACTCAGGCAATTCTCCAAACTTGTGCTGAATTACAAACCTTCTCCATTTTAGCCTTCAAAATTCCATCCAGTTTGGCCCACGAGGGACTCGAGGCTTTTAAAAATAAAGCGCAAAGCGAGCGAACAGAAGGGAGAACAAAAAGTCACCAACCCGCCCTGCCCCGTTCATTCTGCTTTGTATCACTTCAAAAATGAGCACTAAAGGGCTGAGCCAGGGGCTCTCTCTTTTTTTTTTTTTTTTTTTTTCTCATGTACTGTAATTTCTCAGGAAAACTCTTTGTGAAAAGTAAGCAATATATCCTCGTGGATATAAGCCTGGAACCACAGTTTTCCCCACCATGCAAAACATCTGTGCCCTTGCCCAGAGGTCATCGCTGCAGTGGTGTTTCTCTTTACTTTTAAAGAAATGTCAGGCCATTTTTTATCCCAGCCTTATGACAGGGTGCTGTTTATTGTATCACAAAGCCACTATAACTCCAGCCCGAGGAAACTGCTATTATTTGGGGAGTGTATATCTTCCTGACGAGCAGTAAAGATGGAAATGGGAGAGGTCCTTTGGCAGAGAGGAAAAGTCAGAGTCTCCCTTACTCACACCAGCATCTTCTGGAAATTCAAGTTTCAGGGCTGCTCAGCCTGGTCAAGGCACACATTTTAGGCTGGGGGTTTCTATCAAGTCACGCAGCTCGTCTTCCACTGAAAGCGCTGCCAAAGTCGCAATTTCTGAGGTCCCTCACGTAGCCATCAGATCGTTTTAGCCACCCCACTTCAAATTTCAGCTCCTACACCGTCAGACCTTTTTGTGTTTCACGGGGACAGCGTGGCAGAAAATGTCAAGGACGATTTGGGGCAGAATAAAAACCATTCCCAGTACCTCCTCTATTTCCTTTTCACCTCTATCACAGAAAATTGCTTGTGGCTCTTTCTGGTGGCTCTGCTCAGTACTGCTGGGGTGCTCTGGGCAGGCATCAGGCTGTGAGGGCTGCATCTCCTAAATCAGGATTTTCTGAGATCCCAAATCCTTGTGTTCATCGGGGCTCCCCTGGCGCTCCTCGCAAGAGCAACCCCGGTGTCCTGGCCAAATTCCAGCTCGAGTAATTACAACCCACGTTCCCAAACTCCTCTCCTCTCTTCCCCCTGCAGCACTTCCAATTGCACATGGAATTATTCCATTATCTGATTCCAATGGTGCCCACAGCCCCTGCCAAGCCCGGGCGCTGCAGAGGCACCTGGAGCCTTCCCCTTAACCCAGCAGCACAGAACCGGTGCTGGGGCTGGGACTGGTCGGCCAAACTGGGCGACAGGGACCAGTTTGAAGGGCAATAAACGGTACAGGAAAGAGAAGTGGAAGGAAGTTGAAGAAAGAAAGCAAAAGGACAGCTCTGGTGGGTTGATTCCTTGGGTTTGGGATGCTGGGGCTGTTTAATCAGCGAATTAAAAAACCGAAACTGCCCAGGGAACGTCCTGGGGCTGAGAAAAAGGAGGGAGGGGGACTTTTGATACGGAGCGAGGGTGACAGGATGAGGGGACCAGTTTTCAACTGTCAGGGAGCAGGGTTAGATGGGAGATGGGGGAGGAATTCCTCCCTGGGAGGGTGGGGAGGGGCTGGGATGGAATTCCCAGAGAAGCTGCTCCATTATGGAAGCGTCCAAGGCCGGGTTGGGATGGGGTTTGGAGCAACCTGGGATAGGGGAAGGTGTCCCTGCCCGCCGCTGAAACTCAGAGAGATGAAACTGAGGAGCAGTGAGTTAAATGGAACAGAACACCAAGAACGCCTCCTCACCAGCTGGGGAAATGATCCTTGAGCTGTTTAAGGCAAAATTGACCACAGAACATTCATTCTGCACAAATTGCATCCCAGCACCCGGCAGTCAGAACCCCAGAGGAAAATAAAGGCAGAAAATAAAGAAAAAATGCCACCACCTCTTTTGAAACGTTTGTTTGTGGTTCATTGTCATTAACTGGGGAAAGAAGATTTGTGGTTCTCTGGGATGAAGATTTGTTTGGTCACTTCTTCTGCCACCCATCATAAATCTGTGATCAGCTAACAGCGAGCTATGAGGACGTTTCCCGTTAGGTTGTTGTTGTTCCTTTAAGCTCAGGTTTGGATGTTTTCCCTCACGATGCTGTAATTGAAGTCACCGTTTGAAAATGGAAAAGGCAGCAGGATGCACCAGCAGATGCTGTGCAGTCCACAGAGGGCAATCATTCATTTCCCAGGGGACACCTTTTCTTACGGTGACTGGCAGTGGGGGGGTTGTTCGCTTTTCAATAGTAATTATTATTATTATATTAATACTAATAACGGTGTTATTGCCAGTATTACTCATGGCTTTTGTTTAAAGCGTTCTCGATGTCTGTATCCCAACGCTCCTGCTGTGCCTGAGTTTACGGGGGTTTCCAAAGCACACCTTGGTTTTCCCCAAACTCATAAACCATCAGTCCAGGCCAAAGCCGAGGGAGAAATTCCCCACCTGGTCCAGGCTGGGAAAAGACAAAGGAAAAGCAAATTCCCAGCTCGCTGAAGGAGCTCCCGTAGTCCGAGCTTGACACTTCGAATTTGTTCTTCACCTCCAAAATGCCACGAGTGGGGATGGATTTAAACTCGTTCCAAACGTAAATTCTTGAGGTTTTTTTCAGGGAAATACTCATCGGGTAAAGAGATCTCACAGTAAATTCCAAGAGCCAGGCTGAAAGCGGAAGGAAAACCCAACCACGTTTGTTTGGAATGAAGTATGGGCAGGTCAGTGACTCCTCAGCATCAAATCCCTGCTCCCCCAAGTGCCACCCCACTTCCCAAAGAATTCCTGTCCACAGGGAAGTGCTGAGGAAGTTGGGCTCTTTTCCAGGATGAAGCCTCGCTTCTGCAGCCAGAGCCACGTGGGTGCATCCTCACATCTACTCAGAGTCCCGTTAATTTGAACAAATAGCAAGCGAGCAAAAGAAACCATTTCTGCAGATTCACACGGATTTATTTTTTTTTAAATCCAGCTGCTCTTGAAAGAGAAACTCCAAAAGGAGATCCAAGCTCAAACACACATTGCCAACACAGGGATAAATTTAAAAAACAGGGAGGTTTCACCTTCCTGAACACGTAACTTCTCTCCCAGCTCTGATGTTACAGATACCAGGCAAAGAACTGGTGGCAATACAGATTTCCTTCTCCTAACGCTTGAACAACTCTTTATCACGTCAAAAAAGACCCAACGTTCACGAGCTGAGTCGTTTGTAAGCAGCCTCTTGTCATACTCGAGGCTGAAGTAGTTACTGCGGAAAGATCAAGGGTTAAGCCGCAAGACTTTAAAAGAAATAATAATAATGAAAAAAAAAAAAAAAAAAACAAAAAAAGCTTCATCCAATTTTTTTCCTAAATTAAATCAAGAACATTCCTAATTAGTTTTTCCACCGGAGACATCTAGTGGGAAATGAAAGAACTGAAAGAGCCATAAGCTGCCTTCGCCCTTTCATTAATATTTGCTCCCAAATGCAGGTCGGATAAATCTAACTCACAGTTTGAGATGAGCAGCTCTAAAACTGATGTATTACTTTCTGCTCGGGTTTATGCCACCCATTTTGGATAATTACTCCCAGTGCTTTTTCCCGGTTGGATTCGGAGTTTCTTCAGAAGAATGAAAGGGAAAGTTGGGGTCCTTGAGAGCTCTCCTGCTTTTAATAACTTTTCCTTTCCCCTACCGTTTTGGCAAATCCCTTCCGCTTTGGCAGCTTGAGGAGCTGGATGGTGCAGACGCTGCTTTGGCTGGCCCTGGCTCCATCCAGGCACGCAGCAAAAGAAAAACCGTGGCCTCTAAAGCCCGGATTCCCGCTTTAAATCCGCTCAAAGCCCAAAGTCACGGGTGGTTCATGGCCTGCAGGACCAAACACCCCAAATCCTGCCCTGTCCGAGTTGCAGAAGGCTGAAAGGAGAGCTCAGATTGGAATTTGGGGGGATCCAAAGCCGGGTTTGGTGGCTTGGTCTGGAAGGAGACTGGGAACCCAAGGGGGTTCAAGTGGGACTGCAACGGGAGCAAAACCCCTGGAGTCAAGGCTCTGGGGAGAATCCAGGATCCTCTGCCCCTTCCAAGAAGGAAATCAGCCTAAAATGAACCCCAGAGCAGGATCAGGGGAACGCTGATATCAGAACTGGGTCCTTCCTTATTTCAGGCTGTGTTCTGTCAGGGAATCACTCCAAGGAAGAGATTTCCCGAGCAGCCAAAACCCGTCAGAGAGCCCTGAGCACCCCCCAGCAGAACCACTGCAGGGCAGGAGAAAAATCTCCTCACTAGCACCTCAAAATATGGTTTTATTTACACACCAAGGTGCACCATGGCCCTGCCACCATTCTCCTTAATGAATTTTAGTGTATCTGGGGTTGCAGCCACCTCTGTGGTGAAAGGGGGGTTAAAATCATGAATTTTTGCATCTGTTTTGGGCTCATCAGAGTCATTTAATCACTGCTGTTGAATATTGAATATACCCACTGCCTGGGCGCACTTTTCTAAATGTTCCTTGCTCCCGGACTGGCAAATCCACGCTACGAAGGACAGGCCAGCGCGTCCCAATGTCCTTTCCCTCAGTATTTAACCTTTCAGAAGGTTCTGTCTGCAGAGATTTGCCAGCTGAGGGCTGGTTTCAGGCTGCACATCCCCCAGGAACGGCACAGCCTGGGCACCCCAGGAAGTTTGAATGTTATCCTTGTTTATTCCTTATCGCTTCCCTCCAGCGCATGCAGTCATCGTGAAGGGAAAACCTCTCCTCTCCCGGAACGCGGAGCTCCAGGATGTGTGAAACACTTCTAGAGACCAAACAAAAAATTGCATTGGCTTTCTCCTCCTGGAGAGGTGAACTGAAGTCTTGCCAGATACAGGGAAAACCTAAAGAGGAAGAAGAGGCTCCACGGGGGGAGCGTTGGGATGTGTATTTGAGGCAGGCAGGCAGCCTCGTTCCACCTGCTGCAGAGAGGAAATTCAATTCAATGCTCTTTGCTTTGCTTTGTTTCTGTCGCCGCTCACAGCAGAGCTCTGGTCTTGGATTCCCTCTCCTCACCTGCCCAGAGCACAACTTGCCCGTTTTCTAGGCTGGATCATGGAGAGAAGGTTTAAAATGAAAAACCTCAAGCCTTGTGGTGATGGAAGAAGGGGAAATGTGAGGAGGATGGAGCTGTTCAGGCCCAGCTGAAGCAGAGCTGGGGCTGGGGCAGGTGAGAGGACAAGGATGTGGCACCAGGGCTCAGTCCTGAGGCCAGCTGGCCCTTGGCCACTGGCCATGGTGACAGCGGCCCTGGGGACAGCAGGAAATTGGATTTTTGCTATTTATAAACTGTGAGAGGGAAAGAACATGAAAACTCTGGGTTTGCCTCTCCCCAGCCCCATCTGGAGGGGTTTAAGTATCCAGAACCCCCAACAATTTGTGTTTCTCAGCTCTCACAAGCGCACTTTCCTCCTCCGAGCCCAGAGCACGTTTTAGTGTCGCTGCATTGTGATACCAACTTGGATAAAGGATTTTTCTTTTAATTTTGGGGTGCAGCTCCCAAGTGCTTCCCCTCGTTTCAAGTTTTTTAGAAGAACAGGGTTTATCAGCGCTGACTTTGTCACAGAGCCCTGACAGGGCTACAAGGCCATTCCAGGTTTATTTGGGGGAATTATTCCCACTCTGGGCCTTCCTGTGTACAAAATGAACTGATAAGAGCAAAGCAAACAGCCCCCGGTGAAGTCAGCTGAACACAGCAAGGATTGGGCCCAAATTAATCCAGTTTGTACAGAGCCTAATGCAAAAATATCCCAGGAAGAGAATCTACCTGATGTGGAAACCAAAAGGAAAAAAGGAGCTGTTTTCAGAACAACTGTGGGGTTCTCCTCCAGCTAAAGGCTGATAACAAAAATCCCTTCGTGCTGCAAACAAACATTGAACTTAGGCAGGTTTTATAGCAAAATGGATAAAAAGAGATTTTCTGCCTTGTAAAGCACAAGTTCAGGTTGCAAGCAAGAGCCTTTTATTGAGCATTTATTCCTTTATTTCTGTTCATTGCCATGTCCCAGCCGAGGCACCTGCGAGAGTTTCCAGGGAAGCACACACTCACCCCAGTGGGTTGTTCCAGCAGATTATGGTTTGGAATATTTCCCCCAGCAGAGCTCTGTTAATGGGAGATGCTGGTGCTGCACTCACCAGCTGGGAAAAAATTCAGTTTCTACCAGACAGTGTGAGGTTCAGCTTTTCAGGGCAGGGAAATTCCCACTGGGATGGGAAAAGCTACAGCTGATGAGCATATCCATAAAAATAATAAAAGAGGCGCTCGTGATTGTGCCGAGATAATGACAGGAAATAAAAAGATTTTGTGCTCTGAACACTCTGGAATATTTAATCAAAATGCTGCTCCAAAGAGGCCTCCAGAGTGAAAAATAACTGTGGCATTTCAGGGCTGCAGGGATGGGATCCCTGTCTTAGGATCATGGACTGTCCTGAACGGGAAGGGACGCCCAGGGATCAGAGTCCTGCTCCTGCTCCTGCACCGACACCCCAAAACCCCACCCCGTGCATCCCTGGCGGCGGTGTCCCAACGCTCCTGGAGCTCTGGCAGATTTGGGAATGTCGCCATTCCCTGGGGAGCCTGGGCAGTGCCCAGCACCCTCAGGGGGAAGAACCTTTCCCTGAGACCCAGCCTTTCCCTGATCTCCAACCTAAACCTCCCGTGCCGCAGCTCCAGGCCTTCCCTGGGCCCTGTCCCATCTGGAATCAGCTCCACAGCCTGGGTAAGGCTCAAATCTTTCTGATTTCTCAAATCTTAGACTTCTTCCTTGCCGAAGGTGACTCGTGCAGGCTCCCAAGCAGCTGGGAAAGGGACACTGCAGGGCCAGGGGAATGCTCACCAGCGTTTCTTTCCCAACACTGGATAACTGGACCCCACAAAAAGTGGGAATGGGTTTTGCCAAGCAAGCGCAGAGACTGCTGGTGCCTGAGGGATTTGTAGGCTGAACGCAGTGTTCGCAAGTGGAGCAAGATGGGAGAAGGGGCTGAGGGAAAGGAGGCCCAAAAAGGAATCTCACGGCACAGAAAGGGCAAAGAAATCTCTGGAGGCCTGCAAATCCTGCCCTGAGAGAGCCCAGAGCTCCCTCAGCAGCTGAGCCCCTCACTTGCCTCCTGTCCCTTCATTCTGAATAAATTCCCCTGAGAGAAGCCACGACAGCCTCTCCCTGTTAGAAAGGTGTAAATCCCTCTAGATTGGATCCTGGGGAGAAATTCCTCCCTGTGAGGGTGGGCAGGGGCTGGGATGGAATTCCCAGGGGAGCTGTGGCTGCTCCAGCCCTGGAAGTGTCCAAAGCCAGGTTGGAGCCACCTGGGGAAGTGGAAGGTGTCCCTGGGGGTGGCCCCTTCCAACCAACCCCTTCTATGAAACAAACTGGCAGCACCCAGTGCTGAATTTTACAGCCATTTAGCAGGAAAAAAAAAAAAATGCAAAAAAACCTCCATGCCAGGATCCAGAACGCGCTGGGGCTGAGCCTGCTGGACGCTCCTTCAGAGAGGTTAGGTCAGAGTCCAGCGAGGAATGATCCCCTCCCTTCCCTGAAACATCAATTCTTTGCTAATAAAGTGTCCCAGGCATTGGGTTTCAGGCCCAATGCTTTCAGGGATCCACGGGTTATTTCCAAGCCCAGCCATTACCAGTGCACGCGGTGACATTAATATGAGTAAATGCAGGAAAAAGGATGAAATAAAACATATCCTATTGAAGGAAATGAGAGCTCCTTAAGAAAGAAAAACACACATAGGAAAGACGTGGGCATATCAGGATACAAATGGGACGCTGGGGAGCTCCAGATTCCACAGGCATGATGTTATTGGAGTGTTTGATACCAGAGCAAGCACCTGCAGATATGAATTACATCCTTGTTCAGACCACGAACATCGCAGCCCTGACATCTCAGGAAGTGCTTATGTTATATTTCAAATCCCCCCGCCAACTGCACAAATATCGAATAAATCAATCACGGATCTAAAAGGCATTATCTGAAGGGCTTGCACAAGCTGAGCGGGCCACCTCTCCTCGGAAAGGAGCCCCAGCCCTGAAACCGTCGGGGTTTTTTTTTTTTTTTTTTTCCTGCGGTTGCACCTGAGCAGCGGGGACAGGAGTGCTGGGGCTCCACCTCTGCCCCCCAGGGACAGAAACGGCACGGGAATGGTTAAAAAGAGGGATAATAAATGAAGTTTTGCACAAGTTAAACGTAATTCCCGCTGCCTTCAAGCGGGGACACCTCGTTTTGCACGCGTAGAAGGTGAGGCTCTGAAACACAAAGGGGTTTGTGCGAAGTCGAGTGGGCTCTGGAGTGGTGTGAGCAGAACGAGGGGAATTCCTTGTGATGCCCATGCAGGCTCTCATTTCAGTGCATTTTGAGACAGAAAATTTAAATTATTGCCGGCTACTCCTGACGAAGACAGGCGATGCCACCCAGGGATCAAAAGTTTTCGTGATCAAGAAATTTTGTCACACGGATCAGGCAAAAAGGGTATTAAAACCTGACCACAAATACCATGCACCTCAAAGAAATTTAACTGAAAATGCCTATTTTGCATTGAAAAATTCTTATTTTCATGCTATTTATTTTTTAAAAGTTTGAAAGTAACAATTATCAAAATATAAGCTCCAAGTCTGAGTTTTTAATAATTCTGAAAGCCTTAATAAACTAAGATTTTACCAGCATTACAGAATTTGGGATTTTCACAACACTTTTCCGTTTAAGAGTTTCCCCCATAAGCTCTCATTAGATTAATTTGTTATTTTTCCTTGCTTGCCACGGGAGTCTTAATTACAATTGCTCCAAGTACAGCTCCCATCCATCTTAATCAACAGGGACTCTCTGGCCGTGCTGTTAAATCATCTGGTGTAATCACTTTGAAAAAGTTTGTTCTGCACTGAGAAAACGGCTGAGAAAGGAAGCAAAGGGAAATTTGTCTTTGTGCATCCATCCTTTCCCACTCAGTTCCCAGCAGCAGGGAGATGGAGTGGCCTTTTCTCGCTTCGCATTTACGGAGCTCAGAGCTTCAAAAAGTGACTTTTTGAGCCACAGATTCTGGGGAATGTTCGAGCAAAGGGGTTTCGCTGCAATCGGAGTGAGGTTGGGAATCGAAATAAAAGCGGCGGGAGGATCCAGACTGCAGGGAATCCCGGAATGGTTTGGGTGGGAAGGGGCATTAAAGCCCCTCCAGGGACGCTTCTACTGTCCCAGGGTGCTCCAAGCCCTGGAGCACTTCCGTTAAATTCAATTATTTACTCCGCGCTTTGGCGTGGAGTGACCTCACAACCTGGACGCAGCCGCAGCGAGCACAGGGTGGTTATTGTGGGTTAAAATCATCCCAGAGCTGAAATCTGCTTTGGCCAAAGCCTTTCCCAACCTGTGCCGATTCCCAGTCGCCAGCTCCAGTGCCAGGCCCTCAGCAGCTCAATGGGCGCTCTTGTTAGGAGCAGCTCAAAATTTGTCTGGGATTTTTTCCTTTAAAAGAAAACCCAGCAAAACCCCACTTTGTAGAAAGATTAGATATCAGCTAAAAATGGAGGAAACATCTGCAGGGCTTGACCTGCTCTGCAACCTCTTACGATTGTTGAGTGTCAGAACCTTCGAGTGAGAAAACCAAATTTAATTAAGTCCTGCCTGGTTATGTTTTTTCTGAGGTGTGACTGACAAACAAAGGATTTGGATATGAAAATTCTCTGTGTGCCCGTCAAACCAGCCTGGGTCACACAGCTCGGGTTCCCCTCATTCATCCCCACAGCCCAATTTCAGCCACTCCTGAACCACTCCCTGCCCTTCCCTGGGGCATTTTTGCCCCAGAGATTTTTTCTCCCGAGTTTTATTCGCCTGGTTTGGATTTTCCCTGGATGTTCTCTAAGGAAATCGGGTGAACTGAAGATGAGCAGTACAAAACTTTGGGTATCGGCTTGCTCTTAGGTCCTTGTCTGCCTTCAAACCAAAGTGTGAATCGCAGCTTATCAGCGCTCAGTAATTCTGCAGGGCAGAGCTGTCAGGTGAAAATCAAATTAATAATAATAATAATAATCAATAATCTGTTGATCTGCACTACTACACTTAAGGAGTGTATCTTTCCTCATTCCAAGAGTTTCATTGGATATAGGAAACCTTATCAGGAGCCTCCATGGTTGATGGGGAAATGTTCCCCACACAGCAGGAAATACAATCCTGCTCCAGCTCAACGTTGTCCCGTTAATCCACCCAAATCCCTCCATCCTCTGCTCTTCTCAGAGGTTCCTCTCCTGTTAAACCTCAAAAAACCCTCCTAAATCCCGACTTTCCAAGGAAGTTTCGCTAATTAAGATTTCATTAGCAGCTTGCACGCAGACCCAGAGCGCCTTCAGCAGCGGCGCTGTCGGAGAAATGAGAGAACCCCTCGGCCCAGCTCGGATCACAGGGTGCAGGAGAGGGGGAAATGTAATGACAAAAACAAAGAAGGTTCACATTTCCTCCCAAAAAGTCCAGCCCCCCTTTCCCTGTGCTCAGCTGCAGCAAAGTGAAAGGCTAACTGTGGACAGAATGGGAATATGTGAGTGCTTTCGGAGCTTCCTGGGGGGAATACTTAACAGCAGAAATATGTTTCCCCTGGAGACCTTCCCCACCATTTGGTCCAATTTCTTACTCCAAGAACTGAACCAGCTCATGATGTAATGCTCCAGGGAAAACATTCCTCTCGAAAAAGAGTATCTTCCTAGGGAGAAGTTTGAAGAAAACATCTTAATATTGTTTAAACAGCTTTTGGCACAGGCGCGCCGCTTGCGCTGCGCTCGAGGCTGGAAGCAAGGCAGGCTGAAAGGATGGAAATGGAAAGTTTTAGGGTTTTGTTTAAAGCTTCTTCTCGACTGCCACTCTGAGTCCCCAGTCCTTAGTGGAGTGAGGGGGAAAAAGGACATTTTCAGAAGCAGGGATTTGCTTTGCTAAGAAAAGAGGGACAATTCAAGGCTCGGGCTGTTCTGTGTGTCAGGAGGAAAGCCCAGGGTTAATTCTGCCCAAAGCCTGATCCTTTTCCTGAACTCCTGCACCAAGGGGCAGTTCCAGGGCATGGAACACCACGGACCTGGCTGGGAGTGAGGCTTCCTGGGGCTCTAGGAGGGGGCACCACGGCAAGGACCGGGAAAAGCTCCCGCCAGCCAAGCTTTCGTTGCTCAGCTCGTGTGCGCCCGCCTTCCCTGCCCTCCCAGCTGCTGGTTCCCTTTCGGGACCGACATTCCAAACCCATTTGTCACTTTTGGGATTGCAAGAGCTGGACGTGGATGTGTTAAAGAAGAGGAGGAAGCACGCTCCAAGCCCGAGGCAGGGGATGCAGCAAAACCCAGGACGACAGAGCTCTGTGAGGAGCGAGCAGGGGGGAGCTGGAAAAAACAAACGTAAAATGAACATTCAGGGATTCTGTTCCATGGCTGGGATTATGTCATGCTCAGCACTGATATCAGCTCCATGTACACGTTACCTACTCCTTACAGAAACCTCACAAAGCTTTCCTTGCAAACACACCCTGGGTACCTCAGGGCTGGTTTTTTTTTTTTTTTTTTTTCTTCCTTGAGGAAAGAGTAAAATGAGCTTTTTATTCCTCATTAATATTTGTACCCACACAATTACTTTTTCCTCAATGGCACACCCGAGGCCACTCAGCAGCTCCAAATCCCAGCTCAAATGTGAATTCCCTTAGAACCTTAATAGATTTGCACTAGTGAATATTATTTACTGCCAGAACCCAGCACTTGTGACCTGCTGAACGTGGGGCTGGAGGCATTTGTTTGTCCAAACCTTTGGGTGCCAGGGGCAGGTTATTTATGGCCGGGGAAAGTTCGTATCTCCAGCGGAACCCAGGTGATTTAAGGGACGGGGATGTGGATCCCTGTCTTCCACCCTGCTGTTCCAAGTGCTGGCAGGACAAAGAGCAAGCAAAAGGAGCAACAGCTCGATTCAAGAACAGCACGAACCCAAAGCCGGACCCCAGAGGGGATAAAAATCCCAATTTTCCAATTCCTACCTCCTTCAGTCCAGTGCATCATCAGGGCTTTCGAGGAATGGGCCCCATTTGTGCTGCAGCTTCTCCTCAGACTTTGAGATTCCTGATCATCTTTAATGATTTCACCATCAGGATTTAAAAACAAGGCTCACTGATCTACTGTGAAGCAGCAAGCTTTGCATTTTATCTGTTCAAAGGGGGGTTTTGCTCGTAGAGGGCGATAGTGAGGAATAAAAACTTCGTTTGCACGGTCTGGTTTGATAATTCAATTTTAGTCCTTCATTGTTCAAACTCTCCAGAGACCTCTGGGCACAGCGACTGAATTAAACGGTGTTGTTGTTATTATTGTTGTTAATAGTAATAATAATAATAATAATAATAGCAACAATAATAAATAGGATTGTTCATCCCATAAAACACGTTGCGCAACATGGAACGTCTCAGTTGCAGAGCTCCAGGCCTTGGCAATGCTAAAACCCAGCAGTAAAATCCCCATAAAGCATTTAAACCCAGCTCAGTGGAGCTGGAGCCCAGTCCTTCGCAGGCTTCTGTCGAGAGCTTTTACTGCTCCTTTGCTGGGGCTTGTGGCTGCAGATTTTTTCAGGTTCTTGGTAGACCCTAAACTCTTAAAGCCTTGAATCACAACTATTTATCACCCATCAGGGAGTTGCATAAAATGTATTTTCCTTCAGAATGACTGTTCTCATAAAAAAGCTAATTTAAAAAGAAAAAAAAAAAAAAAAAGAAAAAGACAATTAGGGATGTTTTTCAAAAATCTCCACTACAGCCCAACTTAACAGGGATCCTTAAACCTCACAAGTCTGACCCCAAAAAAATTAATGCCACCTGCAAGCTGTAAATATATGCATTATTTAATTTTTTTTTCCCCCCAAGTATTTTCTTTGGCTGTTCCATTCAGCCGAACAAGGCTTAAAAATTGTCAAACTAAATTCTTGTTTAAGAGCGGAGCTCCAGCTCCTGCCAGTTGGAGCGAAACACCCGGCCAGGTTTGGGGAATACGTTTTATTTATCTTGGCCGCGGCGCGGGGTGGAACGTTTTCCATCCCATCCGAAGGCGGTGGGAGCGGGGTTGAAATACGGCACAATAAAAGCCATTCATTCTCTCTGTCTCCTGTGCCTTCCACAAACAGAGCAGCCGGGCCAGCGCCGCAGCCGGGCAGGGGGCAGGAAGGTGGGAGGCGCGGGGTCACTGGAAAGAGCCCAACACCAACACCGGGTTTTGGGGGGGGATCTGTCCCGTGCCCTCCCTCCCCGAGCGCGCAGCTCTGCCTCCTCCCCGCTCTCTCCCCCTGGCTGAAGTAGTTAATTGCTCTGTTCTGCACAATTTGCAGGAGTTAATTACAAAACTAATACATTAGGCTGCTTGTCTCCCATCACGGGCCCAGCTCCAGCTCCTCCCGCGGGACGCGGTGAAACCAGACCTGGGCTCAGCTTCAAACACTGGGATTTGCGCTCTTTCACCTCCTCGTTTTCAAACCAGGTTGGAGAGACACCCCAATACGCTTTACAGCTTATTTTAGATTTATTTCCAGTGCTCATCTACCTGTTGGCAGCTTGAAAATGCAATTTTCTTCCTTGCCCGCTGCTGTTCCTATGTGTTGAAGCCAATCCTTGCCGTTCCTCAGGGCAATTTCCCCCCTTTCCCCAATCTCCTTGTCCACAGCTCTAAGAGCAAATTCCTTTGCTCTTTTCTTCCTTGACCATCACTAAATTCTTTCCAGGTCTGAGACTGTGAGGACTCACAGCGAGGAGGAGGAAGAGCGGAGCACAAACGTTTTAAACATTTCTGAACGACTGGAGCAGATGAACCCCCAACGATCACGTTTATAGGCGGCACTCAGGTGTTTCAGCATCTTCTGCTGCTCCATGGCTCACAAGAAAGGAGAGAAAAATAAGCTGAAAACCAGATTTATTTATAATTTGTTATTTTAAAGTGAAATAAATAAAAAAGGCAACACAGTTCTTGGTAATTCTTTCCCTTCCTTATCATGTCAGGATGAGAAAACTTTTACTTTTTAAACTTTTATTAACTTATGTAAGAGAGAAACTCGGTCACCTCGTCCCCGCTTTTATAACTTATATGCGCCTTAATTAAGGCAAAATATTGGCATAAAATAATTCCTGGGAAACATTAACACTTTCCCTTGGAAACCACCGGAAGAATTCAAGGATAATTCTTGTTCTTTGTACCTTGAGCAAAGTGAAGCAGAGACTTTTCCAACGGTGAAACGGCTGAAATTCAGCTCTGAAAATCTATCACCACGGCACTTCACAAAAGTGCTGTGTAATTACTCTTACTTATTAACAACGTCATAATTACGGAGCAGCAAAATAATCAGCTTTTCTGGGTCCCAGCACTTGTCCTCCCTGCCAGTCTGAGCAGCAATTCCGTGGCGAGCTGCTACCTGCTTGAAGGCAGTTAAAGGCCACAAAAAATTAAAGTAAATGAAATTAAAATTAAAAATGAAATGAGGGAAGTACTTTGAAACAGAAATTCATCTTTATAGCAGCCCCCCAAAGGGAAAGGAGCCTCCCTTTGGAAGAGAAGTGGCAGTGCCATGGATTTATTTAGATGCCACCACAAAACACAGGCTGAGCTGGAGCTCAGCACATTAAAACTGGGGTAAAAGCTGGAATTTCCTTCAGGCAGAGCAGCAATCAACAGCTGGAAACCAGAACCACAAACGGACAGAATTCTGACACCTCTCTGGCTCTCACAAACCTCGATTTTATTCCCTACACCCACCACGGCCACTGAGACACAGCTCCAGAGAGCTGCTGGCACTGGGAGAGGGACGCTGCTGCTCATTCTGAGGGAAATGCTGATTTTGGGAAAGCAGATGTGAAAACGGAATAATGCTGCTGTTCCCACTCCCTGTGTGACACCCCAGCCCCAGGTGGAGGTTCTGTGATTTCAGGAGCTGATTGAGGCCCCGCTCCAGGCAGAGCAGGGGCTCAGGCGAGACCTGGGGGTTTAAAGTCCAAGAAGCTGCATGAGGAGCACAGCCTTCCATGAGGAGCACAGCCTTCCATGAGGAGCACAGCCTTCCATGAGGAGCACAGCCTTCCATAAGGAGCACGCCTTCCATCAGGAGCACACCTTCCATCAGGAGCACACCTTCCATCAGGAGCACACCTTCCATGAGGAGCACACCTTCCATGAGGATCACACCTTCCATGAGGGGCACAGCCTTCCATGAGGGGCACAGCCTTCCATGAGGAGCACACCTTCCATGAGGAGCACATCCTTCCATGAGGAGCTCTCTTGAGTTCGCAGCTCCCCCAGCTGAGCCATTCCCAGCTCCCTTCTCCACCAGATTCCATCCCAGGTCTGGACTGCTCACCAAGTCCCACACCAGCTCCTGCAATCTCCACCCTCAGAGCCCTCCCGAGGCCATCCCGGCCTATCCCTACTCCCAGGAAGGATCATCAGTCATTCCTGACAGGTATTTGTTTCATCTGCTCCTAAGGGCCTGCAGGGATGGAGATCCCACACTTCCCCAGGCACTGACTCCCCTGCTCAGGCAGCTCTGCTGCGAGAACGTTTCCTTCATGTTTAACAGAGACCTTGTCCTCTCAGTTAAACACATTTCTTGTCCTTCTCAGCGCAGATGGGGAGAACAGATTGTTGCCCCCCGCTTCTGCACCTTCTGCAGAGCTGAAGAGTTGCTCAAATCCTCTCCAGATTAAGGAGACAAATTATTTTGAGGACAAAAGGAACTAAAAAGCACCGTAAAGAGGTAGAAATATCTCTTGGAAAGAACTGCAGCCTCTTCTTTTCTTGTAGGTTCCCTCACCCTGCAAACCTTGAAGCATCCACAAACGATTCCTAACAACCTTTCTCAAACCAGATGTGCCAGGAGAAAAATCCAAGCTTTGTTTTCCTCTCCATACCCACGTTCTTCTCTTCCTGCCTCCATTCCCACTCAGAGAACCTCGAGGGAGAGCTCCCGGTGCTGCTGGGGCTGAACCCAGCACGGCCTCCCCAGCACCAGCACTGGCAGCAGCTGGGATTCACCTCCTGAGCATCCAACTCAGGAATTTATTGCCTCTTCCTCCAGGACAGCTCTTGGATCTCACAGTCCCAGTGTCACCCACCCAGTGCTGGATTTGGCACCTCAGAGCTGCACAGACACCCAGAGAGCTCCAGTGCAACCCGGCTGTCACAGCAAAGTGATTTCCATGGAAAACTCACAGCTGATTCCAGCCCATCATCATTTCACTTTTCCAGATGAATTCCAGTGCACGGTTCAGTTGCTGCTTTGTTTTGAACAGCAGAAGTAGCAGCTATGACTAATTTACTGATTTACTCATTTTTTAGGATTGAAATTGTAACCTCAAGCAGCCTCTCAGAGATTTTGTCCGTGGTTTTATTTTCCAAGCGGAAAGCTCAGCCCAGCCTGCCCTCTCCTGGCAGCCAAGCGCAGCATCCAACCCCAGAGCTCTCCCCAAAAGCAAATCCCCAAATCAAACATGAAGACGACTGTTTTTGGAGGGATTTAAGGCACGTCGATGTGGCACTCGGGGACGTGGTTTATGGGCCACAGGGCAGTGCTGGACTCTGATCTCAAAGCTCTTTCCAACCTCAATGATGCTGTAACTCGAACAGCACTTAAACCCTGGCGTTTCTTTCAAGTTGCTTTAGGAATTCTTGCCTTGGGAGAAAGAGACATAAAAATCCAACTGCTCTGGTTGCTTTTAAGCTCTATAAAAGCAGCCAAGTACATGAAGGATTTTATCCCACATCACTCATGCTAGAAACAAGGTCACAGAGGCGATTGTGTTGGACACGAAGCCATTTCCTCCAGGCTGGCACTGGGATCAGGCTGGGCTGGAATGGCCCAGGATGAGAAATGAAAGCGGCAGCAAACCTGGGAGCAGACCACCTACAGCCCTCACTCTGGGTCCCTTTGGTGCAGGCAGAAAAATGCAAACAGGAAGATGACAGGGGCTGGATTCAGGACACACACATAATGACCACCCTTTACATCATAAAGCACAACTTTCCTGGTGAGGAATGGTTCTCTCCCCGCAGCCAATTTAATTTTCCAGATGAGTTTTATACACAATAAAGATTTAAAAGCTTTTTTTTTTTTTTAATGACCACCCTTTACATCAGAGAATAATTCATGAACTCTAACACAAAATCTTAATCTAAGGAACTCCACACCTCTGCTCATGCCCAAAGTGTTTTCAGAAGATGGGAACAGGTTCCCCACTCTCTCCTTTTGCCCTTCAAGAAGGAATTTCTTCTTTATTTGCAGACATCTCCAAGGGTTTTTTAGTGTATTTTTGAAATGCAGAATAAAATTCATGCGGATTTCAACAGCAATTTGTAAGGAATGGTCAAGCACATGGGAAACAAACCCTTCAAGCAATTGTAGCTGAAAGGACACATTTTACACCATGGTTTAGCTACTAAAGACAAATCCACATTTCTCTTGGGAGAAGAATTTTTTATTCTCTTCATTGCCTGCCATAACTGTGCAAGACCAACACTCTGAGCCAGCCTGCCACACAGATCAGATCTTCAAGCATCAAGATAAGGAAAATGAGCTCTAAGTTATGCAGAAAATGAATAAGAAAATAAGTGAGGAAATAAGAGTGGGAAAGAGAAGAAAACTGCACACAGGGCTCTAAGAAGCATCTTCACTTCAGGAAATCAGAGAGGGCTGAAACCTCATTCAATCTTAGCTCAAGAGTTTCTGCTTCTTCCGCATGTTTTTGGTGACTCCTGTCCTTCCCACACCCAGAATTTGTGCTTCTCCTTCTCTGGGTTGGCGCCCAGGGCGTTTCTCCTCCAGCTGTGACTTCACAGAGGCTCCTCCTCCTCCTCCCTCTCCTGCCAGGAGCAGCAGCAGCAGCAGGAGCAGAGCCCTCGTTCTCCTTGCCCGGGGCTGGGAATGGGACGAGGCTTTGCTCCCTGGGGTGAACGTTCTCAGCTCCTGCCAGGATGGAGGCCCTGCTGGCTCTCCTGCCTTTGGGAGCGGGAGCTGCCGGGGGAGGCTGCTTGGGAATGGCAGGGGGAAGCTGGATCCAGGCCAGTCCTTCACTGGCTGCGTCCCTGCTCAGCCTCATGCTGCGCCTCACCCGGTGCTCTCCAGGGGCGCTGCTCCTGCTCCTCCTGCAGCCCTGGGGGGATCCCTCCTCCCTGGCCTGGGGAACCGACAAAACTTCTTCCACGCTGTAGGAGGAAACCGCCGCATCCATCCCAGTTACCTCCACGTGTGCAACAGGAGGGAAGTAGAAGGCACTGCTGCGTCTTCTCCTCCTCCTCGCTGGATCACCTCTGGCACAATCCTTTAGAGGACACTCAGTTCTCTGGGCACCCTCCTGTTGGTCCAGAATTTCCAGCCCAGTTAGGAGATTTCCTTGTAATTCCTCCGTTTCTATTAAGGAACTGCTTTCTTTTGCTTCTTTTTCACGTGGAGTCTCTTCACCTTGCTGGAAATACTCAGATGGATCAAAATCACCTTCTGCATCTGGCACAGTGGTTGAAAACTGGGGGGATAAAAAAGGATAATTTTATTTCTTTTTAAAATACAGGCAAAAGGTATATATGGATATACAACCTGGTTTCAAACAGCTGAACTGGCTACTGTTCTCACCAAGTCATTCTCCAAAATCCCAACACCTGACAGGGAATCCTGCAGGCTGGAATCTGTTTCAGTGTGAGGCCAAACTTAGGTTGCTCAGGAAGCAGAGAATCCTGGAATGGCTTGGGCTGGAAGGGACATTAAAGCTGATCCAGCTCCAGCCCTGCCATGGGCTGGGACAGCTTCCAGTGGCCCAGGCTGCCCAGCTGAGCTCTGGCTGCTCAATCCCTCCTTCCAAGGATGGAGATTCCATGGCCTCTCCAGGCTGCCTATTCCACAGTTTAATCACCTTTCGTGGTTTCCCCCCCTCCCCAAACATCACTTTTGTGATCCTTATCCCCTCAGTTACCTCAGGAGCAGGCTCCAGACTCCCTGAGCCCTCAGAGTCTCCAATCCCAGAGCTGGTGGCCGCTGCCACCTCCAGGTCCCCAGGGCTTGGGCACACAGCAGCTGCACGGAGCTTCTTCGCTCTCCTCCTTCCAGCCTCTGGCTCCTGGGGAATGTCCTGGCAAACATTCCTGGCTTGGGGATTACCCAAACCTGCACCCTCTGGATGAGAACAAAACCATGGTTAATTGAGTGAATGTACAAAATCTTTTATGTACTGCAAGAGAAGTGCCATAGTATTTCACTTCTTGTAGGTATTACGTATTATTTTACTTCTTACATTAAAAAAAATTTCTAAACAACCATCCCAGAGAAACAGTGGAGAAAAAAACCCAACAGAAAGCTCTGCAAATTCCTTAAATCTTCACGCCCCACTCAGCAGCTTTAAAGACTATTTCAGTATCAGCACCCAAAGAAGAGGTGGTGTTTGTCAATTTACACTGGAGTCCAACAAGAATTGAATTTATCAGTTGGACATTATTAATTTATTAGATCCTTGAGACTCTGCCATTACAGAAGCAATTAAAAGTAAAAAAAAAAAACATAATGGGCTCGTTATCAATGCACAAAATTCAAGGTAACCACAAACAGGCTTTTTATGTAACTGTTGAAATAAGAAATTAGAAGGGACAGCAAGAGAGAAGCAAACTAAACCTAAAAACCAAATTACCTGTAAAAAGTGCATCTGCCTTTGCTGAGTTTGGAGTTGAGACAGAAGAGAAAACCTCTGGAATTTCAGGGATAGGGCTGAGAAGGGGTTTCTTAGAAGCCGTTTCTCTTTCCCCATATAAAGATTTCTTGACTTTTTTCTTTCTCCTTTTCGCACAGCTTGGGTGCTTTGCTTTCTGAAAAGATTGAGAAGGCGGAGTAGAGCACAGTGAAACTTCAATCATCCTCTCAAATTCTTTCCAACAAGTAAACAACACCATCACTGGATTGTGATGGGTGACAACTGATCCTGCAAAGGGAAGGTTCCACTTGTTCTGCCATCTGCAGGATATTCTGGAAACTCAAAGCGAAGAGGAATTGCTTTTCCAACGTGGATCTGCAAGAACTTGGCAAGGGAAGAAGCACAAACTCATTTGCTGGCCCTGAAGTCTGGAAGGTGACCCACAAACACCTTTCACCTCCATAAAGATCCTTTTTGTCCTGTCCCAGCTCTGTTGGTCAGAAAGGAAGAGGGATGTGGCAAAAGGTGCATGGAAACGAGACTGGGATGAAGAAGAAAATATTGATAGTGACAGAAAAATAACCACGAAAATAAAAACAAAGGCAGAATTCAGCAGCTGCAGTGGCTGGCACTCACCTGGGTCTTTTTGGGAGCGGCTGTGGTTGGATTCTTCTGTCTCTGAATCTTGTTCTTTCTTGGATTTTTGGTGCCTTTGTCATTTTTAGCGTTTGGGGCTCCTGAGCTGCTGCCATCAGTGTCCTCTGCCACGGCTGTGCACTGCTGAGGAACAGGATTTTGGGCTGTTGGGGGCACCTGCTGCTGATAAACCCGCCCAGAGTCCAGCTGGCACAAGAATCAAACTGCAATTAATCTCTATCACCTCCCTAGGGGTTGGCACAACTGGAAATTAAATATTCCAGGCCCGTTTCACACAGCGCAATCCAGCCCTGTTTGTATAATAATGAAAACACAGGAAACGTTCATCTTCAGTTATTCCTTTTAAGAAAATGGGTTACTTTTTAAATATTTCTCCGTTTTTTGCCTTCCCCTCCCACCAGAGCTGTCCAACACTGAAGCCTGAAAGCGTTTCTTGCTGTACAAGCAATTCTGAGCCTTAAAATTCCAGCAACCAAAACGTTCTGTCAGATTGTTTGGGCAAGTTCCTGGAAAATTCAATAGAGATTGTCCATTTAAGGATCAGGCTGGATTTTTAATAACTGGAAAATCATTTTCACTGAAAAATCTCATTTCCTGAGGGCACTAACAGGAGGTATTTCATACACCTGGATATGGATAATCCTCACACCTGAGGCTGGAAAAATACATTTAAGCATCAAAAGGAATAAAAGAGAACAATTATGCCCGAAGAAGTTCAAAAACCAAAATAAATTTAATCACTAAAGAAACTCACCTTCCTTTTAGCAGAAGAACGAATTGTTACCACGTCAGCTTTGTCAGTCGCTGCCACTATAAATGAAAAAAAGAGAATTTTGATTCAGTTTCAACTGAAGTTAGTGAAGTTTTAAGGGAATTATCCCCATAATTTCTAATGTTTTGCATTTCAGCCATCTCAGTCTTGAGTAGAGACTTAATCTTGAGGGCTTATCAAACCAGGAAAGATAAAAAAATTACACCTTGCTCTACAAAATAGAGGCAAACTCAACTTGTGAGGATTTGCTGACAATAATCAGCACATTTACAGCTTTCATAGATGAATATGCACAACCCACTCTCAATCCTTTTGTTGTTGGCTTGCTGTTTAAAAATCATCAAAATTGCAGTACCAGAATCAAGATTTTAAAAAAAAATTACTCAAAGCAGTAAAATTTTCACAGAAAAATACCCCAAGTTTATATAAGAGCCAGTTAACCTGAGGATCAGGTAAACACTGCAGCTACTGCAAAGCTTCAGAAAAAAAACCACTTAAATTTAGATGCTAGCATCTAATTCTAGCACAGTTGAAATATATCCTCTGTGTAAAAAAAAAACAATGCTAACAAAAAAAAAAAAAAAAAACCAAACCCCTCAACTCTCAATTTTCAGGCACAAAAAGATTAATTTTCTACAGATAAAAACACAAGTTGGGGGTTACCTTCTGCCTTGTCGACAGCTGAAAGGGCTTCTGCAGCAACAGAATCTTCCAGGAGTTCTTGGAGAGGCTCAACACATTGCTTTAAGCAGAAGAAAATGACATTTTTTTAGCCATACATTACACCAGCTATATCCTGAAAAACCGCTCATCCATCAGCAACTAGAGCAGACAAAACTGGTTTCTTTTGATTCCTTAAAGGAAACACCTTTGCTCTGTGTGGCAAAAGGAAACAGTATCAAAACATAAGGAAAAGTGAGGGGAAAACCTTCTAAAAAAGCTCTGCAGGCCAAAGAGCTGCCCAGAATTCATAAAAACTCAACTTCTCCACGTGATTTCTATCTCCAAGCAGACTCTACTCTAATATTTCAACCATTTCTGTTTAAAACCAAGCCGGCTGGGCAGGGGAATTGAACAAGCCTTGACCGTTCCCAGGGAGCAGAGAGGGTTTTTGTCACTTGAGAAACAAACTCGCCTCATCCCATCCAAAATCCAGCAGGGGCAGAGGCTCTGCAGAGAGGCCTGGCCGGGCACTGGGGCAGCCTGGGGAGGCTCCTCTGCGCAGGGGGGTGTTGGCAGGCAGGGTCTCATCGAAGATTTCAGGGCTCAGGACTTCCCCAAAAGTCACTTTTTTCTTCTTTGGCGTTTTGGAGCTCTGAGCCTCAGTTGTGTCTGCTGGAATAAAATGGAATAAGGAGCTGAGTGAAGGGGAAGCTGGCACAGAGCAGGGGCTTTGCCAGGGATTTGAATGTTGTCCTAAAAATCACCACCCAAGCAAACAGCAAAACAGCACCTCTCCAGGCTCTGGGAGGCCAGCCAGCATCTTCAGTAAATTTATTACACTATAAAAAAAAATTAAAGAAACAGACTGAAAATGACTACTTGTTCCCCAAGTTTTGGTTGACAAGTGTAAAATTCCTTGAAAAATCAGGGATTCTATTCGGGTCTTTGAGCCTTTATGAAGATTTAGGCTTAAAAATGAATCCCAGACATTATTTTCCTTGGCAATCTTCTTCTCCCTATCGCCAGTAAGGTAATGCAGTGGTGCTCGATGCATTATCGAGAACCAGTTTTAGCACAGAGGCAAAACCTGATAATCCCACATAATTCTTTACCTATTTAAAAAAGAAACAAAGAAAACGAAGAGATTTCTTTTCTGAACAAGAGGAATCTGACCTGTTTGCAACGTTTCAAAGATTTTGACACAACTGGAGACTGCAGCAGGTTCACCTCCTGCTCTGTCCATGGCGCTGTTTGAGTAGTCCTGTCAGATTTAAACGACACAATTCAATACAATTTATTTAAAATGTTGTCCTCCAAGCAATCTTTAACAACAAGCTGTTTTGTTTAATCAAACCTCCGTGTTTGCTAAAGGAGTAAAACTCAAAACCATTCGTTTCATGGAATCATGGAATGGTTTGGGTGGGAAGGGACCTTAAAATGATCCAGTCCACCCCTGCCATGGGCAGGGACACCTCCCAGGCTGCTCCAGCCTGGCCTTGGACACTCCCAGGGATGCAGGGGCAGCCACAGCTCCTCTGGGAATTCCATCCCAGCTCCTCCCCACCCTCCCAGGGAGGAATTCCTTCCCAAAATCCCATCCAACCCCCGCAGTTTGAAGCCATTCCCCCATTCCATCCCTTGTAAAGTCTCTCCATTTTTCCTGTCGCCCCTTCAGGTCCTGCAAGGTGCTCTCAGATCCTCTCACAACATCAAAGCTCCAAGATGACCAAGCAGCATTAAGTTATTCCCCAATCATTCCCAATCCATATCCACGAGTCACTAAAGCATCTTTCAGCTCACCCTCAGTGCAGGCTCTGCCCCAAGGTTTGGGCTGTCCGGGAGCTCCCTCCCTGGCGTTTTCTTCAGGATGGATCTGAGCAGGGAGCCGCTCCGCGAGAGCTCGCTGCTGGCAATGCTCCCGGTTTGGAGAGGTGTCCCAGGGCCTTGGCTTCCATCCAGCATTCCCAGGCTCCTGTGTCCCACAAACCCAACCCTCCTGGGGCTGAGATCGGAGCCAGCATCACCTCCAGGGCCCCCGGGGCTGTGCTCACACCTGGGAACTTTGGAGCAAGGACAGAGGTGACACGGAAAGGCTGAAGGAGAATGGAGGTAACTTCAGTATTAAAGACAGGAGTTACACAGAAGTGCAGACATCCCCACGGGTCCTGTGCAGAAATACCTCACAAAAATCCATTTGGCTGTAAATTTTGGCTCTTCTTTGTGCCACATTTATATTTGCCATTTTCAGAAATTTACAAAACATATGAAAAAGGAGCACTGCGCGAAGAAAAAGTTACCTCAGGTTCCTACTGCATCCTAAATTGCAGATACGATGACAAAAATCAGATGAAACATTTCCTGGCAAATATTGAAATATTTTTATTTCCTAATGAGAATATAACAAAGGTTATAGCGGTGCTGAATCCTCTTACCGTGGTCTGTTTCCAGGATATCTCCAGTTACAACAGTCTCCAAGGATTTAGTAGGATTTGGTCGCTCATAAACCCATTCCTAAAGAAGAAGTGACAGGATTTTTGCACCAGGACAAACCCTGCAGGGTTTTAATCCCACACACAAGGGTTTCAGAGCTTTCTCCATCATCCGCTACTTCAATTGAATGGACTTTCCCAAAACGCCCAGGCCAAATGCTTAGAGGGGTTAGACGGCACAAACGAAAACAGGAGGGATGAAAACCCACTCTTAACGACTAATTAGAAGATTCTTCCTAATTAAAGCACCTTTGCAGCAGCAGGGACAGTGGCAGCCCCAGCTTGGTGTGGGGACAAGACACTGCAGATCCTGGGGTCCCTCCTGCTGCTCTTGGTCCCGTTTTCACTGAAATTTTCTGTCCGAGCAGCTCCTCTGTCGCCCAACGTGAACTTTTCACTCCACTGCTCCAGGTCTGGCTCTTTTTTAAAAGGTGCTTTGTTCT
>VZRN01001886.1:71308-91572 GCA_013397935.1 Dasyornis broadbenti
CCGCTCCCCGCGCTCCCCCTGCCCGGCCCTGCCCTCCCCGGAGCCTCCCGGGGCAGCCGGGCCTGCGCCGCGCAGTGCCGGAGGGGAGCGGGGCGCGGGGTGCCCCACTCACTGCCTGTGAAGGGAATCGCCACAGGCGGGGATCTGTCGCGGTGGGGGCGCTTCGTGGCTTTAGGGGGTCGAGTGCTGCTGCTCGTGTCAGGCACAGCCTGTGGGATGAGGGCTCTGGGGGAAGCCTGACCCTGCGTGGGGGTACCCTGGGAATAATCACATTTAATTGTTTAAAACCTTGCGAAAATCGTCTCAAGACTGAAAATAGTGATTTTTAGGCCCAGTTGGTGCTTGTCCAGCAGAGGAAAAGGCCCGGGGATGCAGTTCGACACAGAGTCCGTGATCTTGGTGTTTCCATCCTTACTCTGAGTGCAGAATTTGACGTGACTGTTACACTTTAACGCGTAATTCTATTAATTCTGGCCATGATCCCGCTATTTCCACCCGGCTCTCGAGTGCGGGAGTTCATGTGACCGTATTTCAACCTTGCAGTTCTGCTGAATTGTGTCCATGATCCTGATTTTCCCTTCCACATCTCGAGTGCCGGCAGTTCATGTGCCTGTGGCTTTAATCCTTGGTTTTAGGGAGGGAAATACATTTGGGAGAGGCTTGGAACAGAACAAGTAACCATATTTATTCCTCTAGAGAAATAAATAACCGAATTACGTTCTTACAGCACCAACGTTTATTCACTCACTGCTGTTGCAGTGAGTTTTGGTGGGAGCTGTGCAAAAGTCACCCTGGTTTTGTGTTCCAACACCAAAGCTGGTGTTTTTCCTTGTTTTTTGGCCAAGATCCAAATGGATTTTCCGCCCCCTAATAGCCCTGATAAGTCTGAAGAGGCAGAACTTTTAGATGGGTTTGTTTTTATTCACAGCCTCCTCTCTCTCTCTCCACCCCCCAGGTCGTGGCTGTGTATGGGACTCTCTCAGATTTGCTCTCTGTGGCCAGCAACAAGCTTGGGATAAAAGCCACCAGTGTTTACAACGGGAAAGGGGGGCTCATTGATGATATTGCTTTGATTAGGTAAGGATCAGGCAAGAAAAGGCAAATCAGGGAGGTGGATTAAGGGATGAACGTGTTAATCCTCCTGAATCGATAACCAGTGCTTTCTCTAAAAACAGATATTAAAATTTGCAGCTAAGATGCCCAAAGGTCCTTTCATGGCTTTGGAGCTTCAAACCATTTATTGATCCAGAATTTGATACAAGCCGTGTTTGAGGCCTTTGCACCTCGCCCTGCGTTGGATCCAGGGCAATGTTGGTGCCAGGGAATCCCCACTATTCCAGTCAGCCTTGGGATGAGGGTTTTCCATGAAGGGGACAAATCCTGTCATTGCTTTGCCTTCACAGAGCAGTCCCAGAGTGGGGAGAAAAGCAGCTCTTTTGGAAGGATTGATTGATATCACAAGTGGTCCCTGCCTGGTTGCCACAGATAAAATCTCTGGTGTAGTCTGTCCATTCCAACCCACAGAACCTGCAAAAGGCAGCTCAAAATCAGACACAGAAGTGCCAGCTAGTGGCATCTGGTCATAATTTACCTGAAAGTAAAAAGGGGAGATTTCAGTGTCAATTAGATGAACAATAAATTATGATTAACCTTGTTTTTCTCTTCCCTCTGCCCCTTCCTCTCTCAGGGATGATGATGTTTTGTTTGTCTGTGAAGGGGAGCCCTTCATTGGTAAGTCTGTCATTCTTACATTTCACCTTTTGTTTAAGAAATAGTTTCTTTTGTTTTCACGTAAACTGAAGATTTTATTTTGCGGTGTTTTCAGAAGATACCTCTTTCCATACGGAATTAATTACGACATATTCACAACTTTTCCAATATTTGCTGTGCTTTTTCCTGCAGATCCTCAGACTGACGGGAGAGCTCAGGAGGAGCTGACAGGGTCCCATACCGACTGGCTGACTCTCAATGTGGGAGGCAGATACTTCACCACAACCCGGTACAAATGCGATTCAAAAACTTCATTGCACTGAAGCAAAAGACCTTAAAAAATAATTTCCTGTGAAGTAGGAGGTCTTCGACTTCTGCAGCTTTCCCTGTCTTTGCCAGCACAGTTACGCAAGAAATTAATTCTTAAACATTTACAGATGAAGTGAAAATAAAATTATGCTGCTTTTGTTTTTTAGGAGCACTTTGGTTAACAAAGAACCTGACAGCATGTTGGCCCACATGTTCAAAGACAAAGGTGAGTATACTGATACAAACTTCATTATTTTAAAGGAATTAATTAGCAGAATAGGAAAAAGGCATTGTCAAGCTGAGACTCTTGTTCGTGAACTGAAATATGCAAAGTATGCTAACGTACCAAAGCAGGGCAGGAATTGTTTTACAATAACTGTTTATTTCTTTATGTTTATCACCTCATCACCTAATGTTGATCATCTCACAAACTGCAGACACAGCTCCCATCCATTGTTAGTGTTTTGGGTCCTCTGGTTTTGGTTCTTCATTTGATTTTAGGTTCTCATCTCGTTGCGTCCTGCTCAGTTTTGGCAGCAGAGCCAATGAGCAAAACTCTGCACGAGGCAGCCTTGGGGAGACAATCAGGCTAAAATCTTAGTGCTGCTTTTATCTAGCCGTGATTGTTTTGCATGTGGTTATAAACTGAGTTATTCAGAGCAGGAATAAATTCATTTTAAGCCGATTTTTCCCCCCCCAACTCCTCTTTTCCTTCCTTCTTTCTCCGAACTGCCCTTCCAAGTGGAATGCTTGCCCTTCCAGTCCCCTTTGGTAATAAAAAACTCTGAAAACTGAAGCAAATGCTCTCCTATCACTACATCTAAAGTAATTATATATATATATATATGTTGTGGAAACAGATGCTTGGGGGAATAAGCAAGATCCTAGAGGAGCTTTCCTTATTGACCGCAGTCCCGAGTATTTTGAGCCCATTTTGAACTATTTGCGTCACGGACAGCTCATTGTAAATGATGGCATTAATTTGCTAGGTAGGTATTACCTGTCTGACATTCCTCCATTATTCCTCCTTGCAATGAAAGCTTTGCCCTCAGGTGCTGAAGGCAGAGGGAGCTTTGTGTGCTCCTCTCCGTGGCTGGGAGTTTTCCTTTGGTGGATTTATTCTCAGCAGTGCAGCTCCGTGTGCTTGCTTTAATGAGAGTGGGCTGCTTCTTTCTCGTTGGAGCATTAAAAATGATCCCTGCTGGATTAATAACTGGAATTCTGGAGTTGGTCTTTCACCTAATGCTGGTGTTGGAGACGTTGTGTCTGAGTTTTTGTTTTTTTTTTCCTTTTAGCTGCAAGCAGACTTTTCCTCTCTCCCCAGTCACCTCCAGTTAAATGTGTGTGGTTGTTCTCCAGTAAGGGGAGAGAAGGGTGGATCAACAATTCCCTGGAATAACCAGCGCTGCTTTGTTCGTAGGGGTTTTGGAAGAAGCCAGGTTTTTTGGGATCGACTCCCTTATCGAGCACCTGGAAATCGCTATCAAGGTACCTTGCTCTCTGTAACACCTGGATGCACGTCCTGCTCTTCCAGGGAATGTGTAATTGAGTGCTGTCCCTGGCAAACCCCTCTCCCCCCAGAATTCCCAGCCAGCTGAGGATCACTCTCCCATCTCCCGGAAGGAGTTTGTCCGATTCCTGCTGGCAACACCCACCAAGTCCGAGCTGCGTTGTCAGGTGAGGGAGCTCAGGCTTTGTCTGTCCAACAAAACTCCAGGAATTGTTCCCTAACGCCCGATCCAACCCTGCCCTCCTGGAGTTTAAAACCACAGCCCGTTTTAAGGGCAAATCCAAATCTTGAGAGCTTTGCATTTACACGTCGTGTAATAGAATAAATGATCTTGGGAGTGTGTATTTGTAAAGAACCATGGAATGGTTGGGGTGGGAAGGGACCTTAAGGATCATTTAGATCCAATCCGCATGGGCAGGGACACCTTCCACTATCCCAGGCTGCTCCAGCCTGGCTTTGGGCACTCCCAGGGATCCAGGGGCAGCCACAGCTCCTCCAGGAATTCCATCCCAGCCCCTCTCCACCCACACAGGGAGGAATTTCTCCCCAAAAGCCCATCTAAATCTGATGTCTAAATCTGTTTCCCCTTGTCCTGGCACTGTCTGTCCATATAAAATATCTCTCCCATCTTTTTATCAGCCCTTTAAGGCACTGTGGTTTCAGTACCTCTGGTTATCTGTATATTTTTATGCACACAACTACACGGCCACGTTTCCTTTGCCTCTTTGTGTCCAGACCTCCCCTTCCCTCCTGTAACCATTTTGGGGGCGTTCCTTGGCTTTTCCAGGGTCTGAATTTCAGTGGAGCCGACCTTTCCCGCCTGGATCTGCGCTACATCAACTTCAAGATGGCCAATCTGAGCCGCTGCAACCTGGCCCACGCCAACCTGTGCTGTGCCAACCTGGAGAGAGCTGACCTCTCTGGATCCGTGCTGGATGTAAGGATGCTGCGCCTTTGGGAGCCTGGGCTGCCAAAAAACGGGGATTGGAACAACAAAAAAATCGATTTCCCAGTGTTTCCTGTGGTTGTTCCAAGGCTTCCACGCTTCCTCACAGTAACAGGGGTCGTGCTCTGGGGGGATTCGCTTACAGAACAGAATTTAAATCCTTGTTCTGCCGATTTTTGGTGTTTATCTCCACACCCTTGTGACTCACATCCTGTCTCTGCCAGTGTGCAAACCTGCAGGGGGTGAAGATGCTGTGTTCCAACGCAGAGGGAGCATCCCTGAAGGGCTGCAATTTCGAAGACCCATCAGGCCTTAAAGCAAATCTGGAAGGTGAGAAGGTTTTGCCTGTTCCTTGTTCCATGGGAACAGCCCCGTGCCTGTGCATTGCTGTGGCAAGAGCCCAGCTGTGTTCAATCCGTGGGAAGAACCCACAACTCCAGGCTGATCCTGCCCAAACAATCATTAAATCCCCGGTTCTGCCTTGACCTCTCCCAGTTTCCCCAGCTCTGAGGAAGCCTCGCCTGGAGCTGCTGCATCTGTGGCTGCTTTTTTCCCCAAGCTCCCGTGGGGTGTTTTGCAGGTGCCAACCTGAAGGGGGTGGACATGGAGGGCAGTCAGATGACCGGGATCAACCTGCGGGTGGCCACGCTGAAAAACGCCAAACTGAAGAACTGCAACCTCCGAGGGGCCACGCTGGCAGGGACTGACCTGGAGGTGAGTTAGGATTCATTTTACACGCAAATAGAAATAGAGCTCGGGGGCTTGCTGGCTTTTGGCTGACTTCCCCAGCTGCAAGTTGAATGGAGTTAAGGTAAATGGAGTTAAAGTTCTGAGTGAAGATCTGGGTACATTCAATTAACGTTTCTTTTCCTTTCCCCCTTCAGAATTGTGATCTGTCAGGCTGTGACCTACAAGAAGCGAATCTGAGGGGCTCTAACGTGAAGGGAGCCATCTTTGAGGAGATGCTGACTCCCCTGCACATGTCCCAGAGCGTCAGATAGGGGCCACAACCTGCTGCAGAGGAAGGAATCCAAACATTCGTCGTGACTTTCTTCACCTCCTCCCCTTCCTGAGTTCAAGTCATGGTTTTTAGCCACCTTACATTTGCAGTAGTGCCTAGGTAAACTCTTTTGGATCGCTTTTGGGGAGGGAATTGTTGTTTCAGAGGTATCAACAGAGAGTTTGTACCTTTGTGAGCGGAGTGAGGAAGTGTGGCTGGTTTGGGGTGGGGAGGGTTCAGTGGTTTCGTCATTTGGCATTGCCTCACTTTGGAATGCATTTTAATTTATAAAGCACAATATATGCAATTCTATTTATTAAATCTGTAGCTGCAGTATGGATAGAAGATGTTATTCCTGTACAGTAGCAACCAGGTTCAGGTTTACAGGTGTATTTCCAGTCTGTGCTCGTGGCAGGGGTGGAAGCCGATGGCAACATCCCCGCTCAGAAATTGGATGTCTTTAATTAATCCTCTCCGAACGAGTGTGGAGGTGCGCTGTCAGTCACAGCTGGGGAGACAAAACCCTGCTTTCCCATGTCCTGAGCACTCCAAGCTGGAGCTGCTGCAGGGTTTTCCCCCTTTGTGGGGAATTCAGGGCAGAGAGGAAAGTCCAGAGCTGCCACCAAAGCAGAGGGACCCCAGCTCGTGCTCCAGCCTCCCCTCGCGGCCTCAGCAGGCGAATCGTTCCCTGCTTCCCCTCCATGAACTATGCAAATCCTCCCTGAAAGCACCATCCTTTTCCCAGCCGGATCTCCCTGTTCCATCTGGGCTGCTCCAGGTGGCTGTCAAAGCCTCTTGCCCGGGGCCAGGTGCCCTCCCTGCCCTCCCACAGCTGCTGTGGCTGTGCAGAAAGCAGGGGAAGCCGCTTTCGGGGTGAGGTGTGCAGGGCAGAGGCCTCTCAGCACCCTTGGGTGTGGACGAGGAGCTGCTTCCCTGTAGGATCCATGGAGTTCTCAGCTCACGCCACCTTTATTTCACACACAATCAAAAAGCACAGGAAGAAACGATACCAAAAAAAAAAAAAACACCAGGAAAAAGGTGCATCAAGAACTTACCTCAGATGCTTAAACCACCCCAAAGTTAAAACTAACCTTGAATCTAAGGAAATCAAGCTGTTACTGTAGAAATCCACAGGAGGAACAAGAACCAGTGGATCCCAGCTGGAATTCCACAGGAGCTGGAGTTCCACAGCTCTTCGGGGGTTGACTCTCCCTTGCAGTGCAATTTCCTGTCCTCGAGTCTCGTCGTCTCAGTTGTCGTTACAAAAATGCTGCTTTGCCCCCAGTCGGGGAGGATCAGAGATGATTTGGGATCAGGGAATGACGTGGTTGGGGGGAATTGCAGGATTCTCCCTTCTTTTCGAGTCGGTTTGACTCAGGCATGTGAGGTGCACTTGCAGGGCTCAGAATCCCAGAGCCACGTGGTGCAGAATTGGGATTGTTTCCTGCAGATCCCTCTGGATCAGGCTCTAGGGCAGGCACTAGGTCCTTGGAAAAATGGCCTGTAGATTCCAGGGAAATACTCCAGTGTGACTTTGGAGTCCTTTCTTCCACCTCGTGGCTTTCAGTGGGAATGTTGTGTCTGTTGCAGTAGAAGAAGATTCCTAGGGCTAGAGAAACAAATGAATTATTTTTCTTTATCATATTTTGTAGCTGGCAGAAGTAAAACTATTGTATGGGAAAAAAAAAATATATATATATATCTATTTTCATAATCACTGTGTATAAAATCTCTTTGAACTTTGACTGAAGCACTATGGAATAATCACAGCATGTGGCACCATCACTCACAGCTGGATTTTCGGTACCTCTTTTGCCAGGACAGAGCTGTGTGAAAAGCCCTGTGCAGCATTTGCAGGGTCCAGCCTAATTTAAGTCGCATTAATAAAAAGTGTGGAAGAGAAAAATGGCTTGGTTGTCTTCATTTGAGTTAAAATCCCAAATCTTACCTAGCTCGTGTGAGAAGGTGAAGAATTTTTTTCGGTTTCAAGCATAAAATACCTGCTGGGAAAACAAACGTGCCGGGGGTGTTCCTGCAGTGGTTCTGATCCGTTAATTGGGAGAATTTGCATGGAATTTTTGTGACTCGTCATTGACCTCCCAAACTTCTCAGCTTTTATGCCCCCACCCTTCAGATTTGTTTAATAAAATAGTTGGAGGCGGAATAGTCAGAGAATCGTGGAATATCCTGAGCTGGAAGGGACCCAAAGATCGTAAAAATCCAATTCCTGTAGGTGCACCAGAAAAAGTGGAGAAAAAGTTGTTTTAAGCTGTTCAGGGCAGACTCTCATTAGACTCGGCTTAAACGGTGCTTAATGAGCTGCAATTACGGGGCAAAGCTCTCTTGAAACATCCAACCCAAATCTCCTTTTACCTCTAAACAATTTTTTAATTAATAAAAAGAAATTAATAATGAAATCATTTTTGCTGGGCTCATCGGGGAAGGAAGGAGCCTCCAAAGACAGAAAAATCCCTGTGCCCACGCCAGAGGAACGGGAACATTTCTCCCCCTGATCCCGACTATTTTCACAGCTGGAGCGGTTCCTCAGCCGCAGCTCCGGGAGTGGGAGGAGCATTTAGGGCAGGAAGAGCGACTCTGCTAGGAGTCACTCAGTCCTGCAATTGTTTCCTTATTAAATTTCTTTAAATCCATTAAAGCCCCAAGAGGTCGTGGGAGCCGGAACCGAGGATGTTTGGCGAACAGGAAACGCGAGACGTTCGAGTGGCACAGAACAGGGCAGAGAAGGCAGAGGAGCTGCCAAGGGGGTAAAAAACAACCCCAAAATACCATTTCTGCAGTCAAAATTCCTGAATTTACCTCCTGAGTGCAAATAAATCGTTATAAATCCGCAGTGCATGAACTGTCAGGAATGAAAAAGAGGGAATGGTTTGTGTTGGAAGGGGCCTTAAAAATCATTTCATGTCCAAGGGCAGGGACACCTTCCACCATCCCAGGTTATCCCAACCTGGCCTTGGACACTCCCAGGGATCCAGGGGCAGCCACAGCTTCTCTGGGAATTCCATCCCAGCCCCTCCCCACCTGGAAAGGGAGGAATTTCTTCCCAAAATTCCATCTAAACCTATTCTCTGTCAGTTTGGAGCCGTTCCGCCTTGTCCTGGCACTCCAGACCCTTGTAAAAAGGATTTGGGAATCCTGTTCACACCAGAGACTCTGTCGTGCCAACAAATTCCATTGATAATTCCCAGACTTGTCCATTTGATCCCAGTTGAATCCCACCTGGCATTTTACAGAGCAAACAATACCAAGGCACCTTAATTTAAAGATGAAGGAGGAGGATTTCCAACTGCTCTGCAAAGCCAGGCCAAGCTTCCCTCAGTGAGCCAGAACGGACCCATTTCAAATATCCTGGTCATTATTCTGATGTGCTTTCCTGCCTAACATCATCTCTTGCAGTAAAAAAAAAATAAAAAAATAAAAAAAATTAAACAGAGTAAATTACTGCTGCTGGCTCTTCACTGTGCAGGGAATGCTGCTGGAAGTCCGAGGCCGCAATTCCAGTATATGTTCAGTACAAACAGGATTAAAGATGAGCTAAAATCGTGTTTACTTAGGGGATTTCTGCATGAAAGTCCAGTGGAATTTCACTGTGCAACCACAGGCTCCTGTTTGGGCACCAAAGGGTTCTTTCCTTCACGCCTGAGATAAACCAAGGATGGCCTGGATTGAGGATTCTCCATCCCTGGAAGCGTCCAAGGCCAGGCTGGATGGGGCTTGGAGGAACCTGGGATAGTGCAAGGTGGAAAGGGATGAATTTCAGGTCCTCTCCAACCCCAACCATCCCAGGATTCTCAAAGACTGAGCTCCATTCCTCACCCATTTCACGCCCTCGACGAATTCAAACTCACCCAAGGCCTTTTCCTGAAGGAACCAGAAGCCACTGACAGAAAATCTCCTGGATTTTTCAGCAGGATCAGCCGGATCCCAGCGTGGGATTTACAACCTCTTAAAAGCCAGGCTGTTACTTTTATGGCTCTTAGAGAAAACAGCTGAATTTAATTGCTGCACCAGGGTGTTCCAATTATGGGCTTTACTTGTGCTCCATGGCAGCCACTGGAGCACCAAAGCTGCAGCCTGGGAGATGGAATTGGATAAAATCTCCTGCTGGGAAAGGGGTGGCACGGGGGTGCTGGGGTATAAAAAGTGAGGGGAGAGCACATTTGGAGGACATTTTCCAGAGGAGAGGAGCTGGAGTTATCCCACGAGCTCTCCCAGGCAGCAGGTAATGTGCTGGAAGAGCGCCCCACATTCCCTTCTTACTTATCCAGTGCTTGCAGATGCTCCTGGTAGAAAAATCTTGGATCAGAAGAGGCTGGAAAGGGCAGATTTTAAGGAGCAGAGACATCAGAGCAGAAAAATCAGCTGAAGACATCTGCCAAATGCCACCAGGGAGTGCAGCCTTTGAGGTCCAGATGTGCCTGGAACTCAAAAATCCTAATTCAGATCTTCATCCAAGTTTTTCAGATGTCCAGTCTCTTTCTAGTGAGCTGATCCACACTTTGAGAGGCTGCAAAATCCAGCCGGGGCTCCTGCCCAGGCACCAGGTGCAGCTCAGAACTGGAGCAGACCCAGGCAGGGATTTCTGGGGTGTCTGTGCAGGGCCAGGAGCTGCAATTCCATGATTCTTGTGGGTCCCTTCCAGCTCAGGACATTCCATGATTCTGTGATCCAGAAATGCTGCATTTCTTTCACTCTCCGAGGCCTTTATGACCAGAAAGGTGCTTTTTTTTTTTTTTTTTTTTTTTTTTTTTTTCTTTTCCTCTCCAGGATGGAGAAGTCCAGGAAGCTCTTGGCCAGTGTCCTGCTGTGCATCCTGGCGGTGGGGATGTGCCTGGCTCAGCACTGGTCCTTTGGCCTCCAGCCAGGTGGGAAAAGGAGCCCCCAGGAGCTGCTGGGACCATTCCAAGAGGTGGGTGCTGGGCTGGGAAACAGCCCTGGATGGAAAAAACGCCGTCAAGAAGGTGACAGGCTTCCCTCTACACCTGTCTCTGTCCCCCAAACACACCCAGAGCCAGGGATTCTTTAAGGAGGATTTGGAAAATCAGGGGTGAGGAGACATTGGACACAAAGAATGGCAGCCAGAGGGTTTGGGCAGCAGCTCCAAGGGTGAGAGGGAGCTCTGATTAACCAGGTTAAGCCTGATCCCATCCTCTCCCTGAATTCCAGTGTCCTGATCCCATCCTCTCCCTGAATTCCAGTGTCCTGATCCCATCCTCTCCCTGAATTCCAGTACCCTGATCCCATCCTCTCCCTGAATTCCAGTACCCTGATCCCATCCTCTCCCTGAATTCCACTATTCTGAGGGGCTGTTTTATGGCAATTCCTCCACCTCCCTTAAAATGTTGGCAATTGGCCAGAATTTAATCAGCAATTACATGGCAAAGCAAATGTGGGAGCTGCTGTCCACCAGTGCTTTTCCAGTCCTTTCCCATCACTATTTCATGGCTAGTCCCTCTTATTTCCAGGATCCTGGATTTCATGAGGAAAAGGTGAATTTCAGTTGTGCAGTAGAACAGTTTCACCTCCATCTGTAACTGGGGTAGAGTCACTTCTGGCAGAAGAAGCTCCTTTCCTGGAGGTTTTATCCCTTCCTTGTGTCGCTTTCCCAACCCAGATTGCAAATGAAATGGAAAAACTGGGGGAGGTGCAGCAGAGTGAGTGCCCAGGCTCGGAGCAGAATTCCGGGATCAGGGATCTGAAGGAAGCCATGGTGAGTAATGTGGGTTTTCCATCATCACTGTGGGAAAGCTTAGAGAAATGCATGAGGGGAGGGGGGAAAAGGAGGAGGAAGAGGGAATAAAGTTTAGTTCACTTGAGGAAATACGAAGGGAAAATTTAAAGAAAATACATGAGGGGAGGGGAAAAAAAGGTGGAGGAAGAGGGATTAAAGTTTAGTTCATGTGAGGAAATCCTATGGAAATATTTAAAGAAATACATGAGGTGAGGGGGAAGAAGGTGGAGGAGGAAGAGGGATTGAAGTTTAGTTCACTTGAGGAAATACTGGCTCTGCCCTTATTATGGAATTTCAGAATGGTTTGGGTTGGAAGGGACCGAAAATCCACCTCATCCCAAGGGCAGGGACATCTCCCCCAAGGCCTGCACCAGTCCCTCCCTGTCACCTCCATCATTCCCAAACCCTCTCTGGGACACTCCAGCACAGGGAGCCCTCATTCCCAGGCTGCCCTCGTGACCATGGCCTTTCCTCCCTAAATTAACCCCAAACCAGAGCTGGACCTTCCCTGAGCTCCCCTAAACCTCCAGGCACTGCCAGCTCCCCCATTCCGGGGCTGTCCCTGGCAGCTGTGGGGTGGGGTGGGGTGGGGATGGGATGGGATCCATGGGATGGGGATGGCGATGGCGATGGGGATGGGATCCATGGGATGGGGATGGGATCCATGGGATGGGGATGGGACGGGATCCATGGGATGGGGATGGGACGGGATCCATGGGATGGCATGGGACGGGATCCATGGGATGGCATGGGATCTATGGGATGGCATGGGATGGGATGGGATCCATGGGATGGGATGGGATGGCATGGGATGCTGCCATATGGAAGCTGCTGCTCCCAGGCTCCCCGGGCTGGGAATTGCATTTTCCATGAGATACTCCAGAGCAGTGACAGCAGAGCCCTCACATGAGGCCTCACTGCCACACCACGGGGCCTCTCAGGCAGAAATGTGCTTTTCCATTAAGGCAGCGCCACCTTGACGGGGCCAGATGGCCACCACTTCCCGGGAAGTGTCCCTGGGCCATCCCTGAACTCCAACACTCAATCCCTGCTTCCAGTTTGAAGCCAAACCCCAAAGCTCTGAGCGCTTGAAAGCCTCTCCAGCCTCTCACTGAGGAGCCAGGGCTGGGAAAGGCTCGTAAAATCAGGAACGGCCATGCACAGCCTGAATTCCACTGGATTTTCATGCAGGAATTCCCTAAATAAATACAATTTTAGCTCATCTTTAATCCTATTTGTACTGAACATATATTGGAATTGTGGCCTGTGACTTCCCACAGCATTCCCTGCACAGTGAAGAGCCAGCAGCAGTCATTTACTATTTTTTTGAATTCTTCATATGACCTAGTTATTACAATAATTATTTTAAATTTTTTTTTTGTTGTTTTGTTTTGCTTTTTTACTGCAAGAGATGATGTTAGGCAGGAAAGCACACCAGGATAATGACCGGGATCTTTGGAATGAGCCCTTTCTGGCTCACTGAGGGAAACTCGGCCTGCCTTTGCAGAGCTGAGGGGACCAAACCCCACCCGATCCTGGGCCTTGCTCAGGAACCTCCCATTTCTTGCTGCTTAGTGCCACTAAAAACAAACCAGGCTTTCCCCACACCCAGCTTTCCCAGTGAAACACACTCCTGGAGTTGCTGGAAATGTCACACCCCGTGGAAAAACTCCCAGTTATCGCCATCCTTTCCTGGGGAAGGCGGGAGGGAGCGCAAAAATCCTCCTCGCTGGGGCACTCCAGAGAATTAAACCCAGATGTTTCCCCTCGTTCATCTCCATCCAAAGCACCTCGGGGCTTCACCTCTGCGCGATTTCAGCACCGGAAACTTCTGCCCTCAAAGTCGTTCCTGCTCTTTAAAACCAGGCTTTGGTTGCAGGAGAGGCTGGTGGTGGGAGAAGGCAGAAGAAAGAAGGTTTAACCCCAAAGCCAAACGGAGCAACAGAGCCAGAGTGAGGCCTCAAGAAAATAAAATGAAATAATTTCCCTCTCAAAAGGTCTTTGCTTGGATCTTTCTGTGAATAAATGCTCGGAAGTTGCGCTAAAAGAGTGGGAAAATGGCGTGTAAATGGTTGGGTTTATGGAAAAGAGGGCACATCCCAAGGCAGAGCGGGGGCAGCAGAGCAGGGCCTGCTCTGAGTCCTGCAGGGACACTTTGGATGTGACAGCTTTTGTTTCCTGTGCACAAAGCAGGGCCTCATCTCACTCACCTCTGGGTAAAACAGCAAGAAAACTTTGATAAAAGGTAAGAATAACCTTCCTTTTGGAATTCACTCCTCCCCATCCCTCAGTGGTCCACGGAAGAAAAGACTTTCGATGCTCTTTTTTTTCTGGTTCAGTCATAAAAACACATTTATTTTAAAAATGTATTTACAAACTTTACAATAGTCCATATACTTTAGAAAACCCATTAAATTTTATACACCTTGCTTTACAGATTCTGTGAATCACGTGGCATTTCCCCGGAGAGCTTCCCAAAGCTCCCTGCCCTCTCTAGAGCCACTTTAAAGCTGGAATTTTTACTGATTCAGTTGCAGACGAGTGAAAAAAAGAGGGGGAAAATAAAATAAAATAAAATAGAGGGATTTTTCAGTCTGCAAAGGTGAGTTTGCAACGAAAGCACCGATCCAGGATCCCAGAACACACAAAAATTTGTGCCACAACACCCAAATCCTCCTGAATTCACACCAAACACGTCCCAGGGTTTATAATGATTAAACCTTTACAATTCCACAGTGAGAAAGAATTAATAAAATGATCGGGGGTGTACTTGGGAGCTGCTGAGGCACTTCCACCTCTGCCTAAAAATACAAACCAGCACCGAAATACACAAACCTGAAAAACAGGTTCAAGGTGTGAACCCCCTCTGAGTGCCCCTGCAGTGCCCCAGCTGCCCTCAAGGTGCTTTAATTAATATTCAGAGAGCAGAACCAGGTGAACCTCGTGCTTCCGAGCGGCCCTAAAATCACATTATTTGTTTGCAGTCCTTGGAAAAGCTCACCCCGGTCCAACCAGAGAATCTGGGCTGCGGCAGTAAAAATAAGATCAAGTTTTTAATTAAAAATAATTAAAAGAAGGTAGCAGAAATAGGTCGGGAATGTTTTCACTATATATATATTAAAAAAAAAAAAAAATCAGTTAAATTACAGGTTTGAAGTTCTTATTTCCATTTACAGTGACAAAAATAAATAAAGAGGAAAATCTGAGGCATTGTCGCTGCGAATCCAACTCAGTGTGAATCTGGAGCCAACGCTGGGCTGGGAGTGGGGAGTTTATGGGATGCAGATTCCCAAAAAAAAAAAAGCTCTGCTCATCCGTCCTGGAGCTCTCTCACAGGGCAGCTCTCCCTGGAATCTGTGTCCTTTCCTGATCCAATAATCCGCTGAAAGGCAAAGCTGCCTTCTCCCCTCTGCCCCTGACGTGGATTAGAGCCTGTCACATTTTTAAAAGAATTTATCACAGCATGACAAATTTTAATTAAAAGCTCCAGAAAACAAGTGTCGAGCACGCTTCTCCAAAGGAGGACAAATTAAACCCTCAAAGAGCTGAAATTTCACAGCAGCTTTGAACAGCTTGGCTCTGAAATGGGATTAGGTTTTGTCTCCTCTGCAGAGCGGGTATCTTAACTTCGAGATTTTATTCAAAACCACGAATTGGGTAGAAATTTGCTTTAATTTGCGGTGTGCAGAGATTGTCATTCCGGCCTGCCCTGCTCCCATTCTGAGCCCTCCAGTTTCAAGCGCATCAGAGACATTTCCAAAAGCACCTGACGAACCCGAGGAGACGATTCTCGTTTGAAAAATGAAGTAGAGACACCTTAGATTGTCCCTGAAAATTAAATCTCACAACCTAAGTCAGGCAGGAAGCAGAGCAAAGAGCAAACGCTTAAAAAAATCAGGGCCCTGGTGGGATTTCTCCTGAGAGTGGGCACTTAATTCCACTCAATTAAATCAGTCAAACGCCCTGTTCTTTCTCATACACTTAAATGCCCAATTGATTTTAAAAATCTGACACTTGGATCTTTTTTTTTTTTTTTTTTGTCTAAAATTGGCCCAAAGCCCTGGATTATTTGGGTACAGAACAGAAATTCCATCTTGCACCTCTGAGCCAACGATGCCAAATGTTATCAGTCAGAACCCTGCACACGCTCAGGTAAGAAGAGTGGACACCAATTTGGGGGCAGTTTGCCAGAAAAAGAAGTGGGACAAATTTACAGACTCTAGAACAAATTAATGCCGGGAAGGGGGAAAAACTGAACAAAATTTTGGCCCTTTTCTGGCCAATGTGGCCAACGAAAATGCCCAAACTGTCTCGGAAGGGAAACCTTGCTCCGTACTCTTCAGGGTCAGCATTTCCTCTCCTCCCAGTTCAGAGCGTGCCCACCCCAGTGTCCAACTGGGCAGGGAGAGGAAAAACCGGAACTTGTGAGCAGCAAACCCAGGGGAGGCTGAATGGACCTGGCCCAGGTGGGAGGAGAAATATCGAGGCAGAAAAGATCTGCAAATACCAATTGTTCTCACTTCTGGCAGCTGCACCATCCCAGGACTGAGAGGAAGGAAGGGATTATCAACCTTAAATGCCAAGGATTCTGTTCAAAAACCTGGCCTGCGACTGCAAAAAAAGCAGCCAGAGCCAAATCAACCCGAGTTAAAGAGCAAAAAGGTCATTAAAGATTGGCTGAAAAATTCTTCCCAAAGTCAGGCCTCCTCCTGTGAGGGTTTTTTGCATGGTTCCCTTCTCCAGGAAAAAGCCTGGATGCACCAGGTCCATCCACGTGCTAAGGTCGTTAAAGCAGAACAAAAAGGCTGGAGAGCAGGACTGCAAAGCCACCGAGCAGCAAAACCCCCGAACCTGAGGGGCAAAGCACTCCCTGGGATCCCCGAGCTCCCCGAGGAGCGAAATCCAAGCTGCTCGAAACAGCACCCAGGACTGGGGCCAGGGTGGGGAAAGGCACAGAATGAGCAATGGGTGCCCCTCAGGCAGCTCAGCCCACGTCCTGCTGCTCTGCCTGAAGCGCAATTTGCACCCCAGACACGAAGTTGGTGCTGAAGAGAAGTTTCGGAGGATGCCGGGAGCAGGAAGGCAGCGGTGACACCAGCAGGGAGAGGGGACAGAAAACGGAAAGACAAGAACGCCCCGAGGTTTTCAAGTCGAGCAGCGTCTGCGTCCAAGAACACAACGAGGAGCTGACGTGTCCCACAAGGCCCCAGAGAGGGGCAAACCTGGCCAGGGCGTGCAGGAAGATTCCAAAGATTTCCCCCGAGGAGCAGCAGCCCGGAGACAGCTGGAAGTGCGTGCAGCACTCAGGCCGGGGATGGATGGGATGTGACTGCAGTGCCACCTCCAAAACGGCTCCAGCCTGGAGCTGACAGCAATCTGGGATGACTCTGGGATGAGGAAAATCTGTCTGCAGAGCTGGGCCGGCAGCACAGCAGCTCCCAGAGCCACACGGGCGTCAAAACAATAGGGAAGAACAAAAGAAAATGACAAGTTCAGCCTGAAGGAAACCCTCTGCGGGTGGTTTTGGTTTTGTTGGGTTTGGTTTTCCCTGAAAAAGCCTTTGCTGAGAAAACTTTTAATTAGGTTTAAGAAAATTTGGGTTTTCAACAAGGTCCAAAACCCCTTTCAGTCAGGGGAGCACAAGAACGGCTTGCAAACCCCCAGCCCGACAAGAATTGAATTTCCTGCTGTGAGCAACGCCCTCAGCAGGGTTTGAGTGGCTCTTCCCAACTTCTACAAGAGAATCAGAAGCAAAATGACAGAATTAACAAACAAAATCAGCTCCCGGAAGAGAAAGCAAAATCTTCATCGATACGGATGATAAACAAACAGGCCACAAGCTGCACCCCAAGGAAACTGCTACGAGTGAAGCCTTGGGATCCGTGCACTGGTACCAGCCCAGAACTGGCGGAAGTGCAGCTCCTGCTCCTCTCACACGTTCACAGCAGAGACCTTCCCCACCCCATCAAAATCACAAAATGAGATCTCGTGCCAAACCAGGCACGGGCTGAGCAGAGAACCCGACTCGGGCAGGAAAGCCCCGTGCCCTGCAGGGTTAAACCAGTGAGATCACCCTGTGATTGCCGGTTCCACCGGGAAGGAGCTGCCGGAATTGCAGCCGTGAGGAAACTCGGGACAGAGAAGAATTCCAGTGGGGAGATGTCTGGGTAAGAATTCCAGTGGGGAGATGTCTGGGTAAGAATTCCAGTGGGGAGATGTCTGGATTAGAATTCCAGTGGGGAGATGTCTGGATTAGTGTGTCAGTACTGCACAGGCAAACAGAGGGGAGGGAATCCAGTCCCAACAACAGCTCCTTTGTGGTATTTCCCAAGAAAACTCCCCGGGAAGTGGTGGAATGGCCGAGGAGATCACCAGTGTGTCTGGGATAAAGCAGCCACTCCACGCTGGGCGTTGCTGAGACACCAAATCCTCACTGCAGCCCCTGCTCCGAGGACACCACGCTGGATTTCCTGGTTTTTGGGGGCGGCGGGGGAGGTTTGGCCTCACGTCTGCTGGGCAGTGGTGGAGCAACCTGAGGAGGTGGAAACACACGGGAAAATAAATCATCACTGGCAAGGAGAAGGAGTTCGCTTCACCAAATGAGAAATCCAAAAGGTGCTGATGGCTCTTCCAGGAGCAAATCTTCAAACTCAGCCTAAGCTCCACGGGGCAGGGGCAAACGAGGACAGATCCCCAGGAGATAACAGGAGCTGAAATGTTTTCCTTGCTAAAATATGCTTAAGGTAGACTTTAATTGCTCCTGACCCGCAGCCCAACTTTAGCATTTATTCATCTTTTTCACAAGCAATAAAACGGCAACAAACCCATTTCCTTCCAGGTTTCAAAATGCAACGATTTTTTCTCTTGCTGGCTTCGTGAGCTGCCCCAAGAAGATGTAAAACGTTTCAGAATCAGAATGGTAAAAACTCAACACCCGAAAACGGGAGCGAGGGAAATTCTAATTGAACAAGCCACGTCCTGCCTGCCTGCCTGGCACAGGGGCTTGCAGGGTGTTTCTTGTTTTTGCAGAAAACTGCACTAATTGGGTTTTTTCCCAAGTTATCTCTGCACGTTTTAAGGGGCATCCTAGAAATAAAGGAGATGGGAAAGGCCAGGAGAGCCAGGGGCTTGTATGGTTCATCACTCCTCAGCCAAAACTCAGCATTTCAGGGCTATTTTAACCAAAGGAAGACAGACCCAACTTTACACCAGCAAAGCAACAAAACCCTTCAGAAAATCCTTTCCAGTCTCCCTTTCCAGCCCTGGGGACCCCCTCCCTCTGGCTGCCAGCCACGGGGGATGCTGCACGCCAGGCCGCGGCAGGAATTCCTTTCCTTCCAAGACTCAGGGGAAGGAGGCTCTTCCATGAATCCTCTGGAGCCAACGACTCCCACAGCATCCCTGGGGCTGGGATCTCTGCTGCTCTCACCACCACGCAGTCAATTCCAGCCAAACGAAGGGCAAAGAAGAAAAAACTTCCTCTTTATCCCACATTTCAAGGCTTTATTCCAGTGTCCCACGCCTCAGAATTAAGGGATGAGCTGTTTTCTTGTCTCTCTGTGCTGCTGAAGTGATTAAGTGGGGTCACTCCTTCAATTCCTTTTGGACAAATCCCAGTTTATCTCACTCAGGTACTCCCCAAATCCTCTCTGTAAACGGGATTGGGGAAAACATCCATCCCTTTAATTGGAAAAGGTGCTTCCTAAAATTGGGAAGGCTCCCATCCCTCTCACAGTCACAGAAGGATGCTCCCACTGCTAAGGAATTGCTCCGGCATCACAAACACCGGAACGGTTCTGGCACAGTATTTGTACCTCAGGGATTCCCAACAGCCCAGAGACACCAAAGTGTAAGAGAAACATCAGTGATACAGCACTGAAAAAGGGGGAATTTGATATTCCTACAAGAAAATCCCTTCATGGAATTGAGACAGAGGCCAGGAGTTAAATACAAGCTTTTTAAAGTCACTAATGGCTTGAAAAATCAGATTATTCTGAGTCGAGGATTAGAAGGACACACTGATCACCTCTGAAAATGTGTGAATTCCGCCCCCCCCAGTTCTATTTCAGGCCCCAATTATTGCACCATTTCAGGCTGATCATGTTTTTGAAAGTTTCCAGTGGTGCCGCGGGGTTTGTTCTCCGTCTCTCTTCCCACTCCCACACAGAGTTTGCCTGACCAAGGACAACACAACTCCCACTCGGAAAAAAACGAAAAGCACTGCACTCCTTCTCACGAAGCAAAAACCCCTTTTCCCCTTCTTTTGTGGTTTCAGGGAGTGAAGCGGTGAAATGATGGGACAAGTTTCAAGCAGCACCACCCTAAGAGCAGCCTGGAATGTTCCCGTGGTGCCTCCCGCTTTCCCAACCCCTGTCAGCTCCCATTTCCTCACCTCCACGGAGTTCCTGGGGTTGCTGCTTTCATAGGGTTTGCTTTTGGGTGGAGGAGGGGGTGGCGTGGCCAATCCGTCAGCCTGCAGGGAGGGGAAGCCTGGAAACAACAACGAGGAGAGAAGGAATCAAAACCAAGGAAAAAATAAAGGGAAAATAAGGAAACAATAAGAAGGACACAATAAGGAAACTTATTTGTTGCGGAGCAGAAAGGCCTTGCAAGGTGGGGGCCTTGTTGCCCTTGTGAAATCCTTGCTCACTTCTGCTCCTTGGGCCAACCAGAGAGCATTCTGGGAATGGCTCAGCTGGACCGGAGGTGAAAACCAGGGGACAGAGCTGGAAACAATCGTTAGAACCGACGGGTGCTCCCAGCGTGGGGCTGGGGCTTGGTTCCACCCGAAGTGTGCTCCTATCGTGGTTTATGGGGGTTGGTTCAACACGTTTGTTGTGCCCCACAAGGCTGGGAGCTCAGAACAATGTAACAGCTTAAGAACCCTGGATTTTTGCAATAAAATCTCTTTGCTTATCACCATCTTGTGGAGTCCGTGCCCTACAACCCCGGCTCTTATTCTGTAATATTCTGTATTCTGTGACATCCCCCTTTCTGTGACATCCCATGTTCTGTGACATCCCATGTTCTGTGACATCCC